>JARHVA010001456.1:907500-1157500 GCA_037957365.1 Torreya grandis
GTTGTGAATTAGAGATGTTTAATGAGTTTGTTATGAATTAGAGATTGATGGATGAGATTCACAATATGATTCTTAAGTGGGGTGGGTGGGACATTGATTTAACACTCCACATCAAATTTTTTGAGGTTTATTATTCATTTTTTTAAAAATTCAAGAATTGGTTGTAATTATTTGATTGCATGTGAGATTTTGATTCAAAACCTGCATCATCTCATGAATAGTATTTAGAGAATTTTTATTGGTTTTAAATGCTTGATTTACACACTTAATATAGTGATAATCTTGGGTATCACTATATGTCATATTAGCATTGGTGTTGAGCTGAAATTTGGAGCACTAAAGGTTACATCGAGCATACTTGTGACTAAGTTAGGCATGGTGGATGAATAAGGTCTGATGGAGGTCATAAAATGAATTACCCCAAGCATTGTAGAAACTTTATGCTTGGAATGGATTTCAAGACAATGAGCTAAGATGAGAGCATGCATTTATTCTTAGGATTTCCATAAGTGTCCAGGATGCTCATAAAGATGACTTGCATCTTATGAGGATACTCATGATAGTCTTATGTGTCACCCTAAAGATCATATTCTTCATGGGGTTGATTTTTATCCCTAGATATTGGGTTAAAATTGGGGGTAGTGTAAAAATTACAATCATTATAAGGGTGTTCTTGAGAGATATAAAAATAGTAAGGATTGTAAGAGCTTTTCCTAGTGTCAATCAAAGGTATATTATTAGGATTATTGGTATTGAAAATTTAAAAAACATCAAATTATTGGTAAGCTTCATCTTTGTTGTTGATGTTGAAAAAAATAATTATAGGAATGGAATGATAAATTTAGGGATGCCAAAGGAAAATAAATTTATCAAACAGGGTATGTTCAAAAAATTAGGAGAGATAAGAAGCTAGGAAAAGAAAATGTGAAAATGACCCAAAATAACATTGGGGTAAGATTAACACCGGGTTAAACATAATGTATGTAAGGTGATTAATATAAAAATATTAATATCCTATAATATATAAAAATGGATAATATCATACCATATACAACATATGTAATATGTCACACCACAATGTGGGATAGGGTTCTATGCAAGAGTTATTTGTAATAAGGATACCAAGGATATAATCAGGAATTTTATGCAAGGAATTGGAAAACAAAGAATCACCTATATTTGGGATGTAAAAGGAATAAATTAAATATACATAAATGGCATTATTTATTAACAAGGATGTATCTAAACAAATTATCATATCCAAGAGGTATCTAACTATGGATTGTAACCAAAGGGTGAAAGTAAATAAAATAGATTATGCAAAGATAACTTATACTAATAAACATATATTAATATAAGAAAGGAAGCTATATATATATATATATATATATATATATATATGTAATTATGTATGTATGTATGTATATGTATGTGTGTATATATGTGTGTGTGTGTGTGTGTGTGTGTGTGTGTGTGTGTATATATATATATATATATATATATGTATGTATGTATATAAATATGTATATATATATGTATATATATGTATATGTATATATATATATATATGTATATATATATAGATGTATATGTATATATATGTGTGTGTGTGTGTGTGTGTGTGTGTGTGTGTGTGTATATGTATGTATATATATATATATATATATATATATATATATATATATATATATATATATATATATGTATGTATGTATGTATATGTATATATATATATACACATGTATATACATACATACATACATATGTATGTATATATATAGCATATACACACATATATCCACAAAATTAAATAAAGATAAAGTATAAGAATAGGGATACTTACCTTGGGTTGACTTGTCTACGCATCAATACCCCCTTGGCTCATCATTTAGCTAAAGATAATTATATGTAAATAAGAAGACCCAAGTATCCTTAGTTGGGGACTCCAAATACTAGGTGTACATTACTAGTTCAAATTATCTTCTTATGACCTTCAAAGATATTATACAAACTAATCCAAGTGTAGTCATATAAAATATCACTGGAGTCCAATGAGTGTCAGTTAAGATCACCCTAACCCTAACTTAGCCCTAGACATATCCTAGGGCCTCTCTTGATCCATATCTATCTTTCATGTGGGTTTAACTCATCCCTAGACATTATAAAAGTAGTCACAGACCTTCCCCTGAGCATTCAAGCCCCTAGTTCCCTAAGTTCTTCCACTTGGACACTAGCATTCTCCTTTAGACACTAGTGCATTGTGCAAGTGACAAAGGGACTACTCTAGTGTCCCTTACCTCTTTTTAACCCAAATGGATATATTTATAGTTCTCAAGGCACCTTAGGGTTGGCCTAGACTCAAATAACATCTGGATAAACACCATATCATTATATATACAACACTTTATCCCTTTACCCACTATATAGAAATCAGATGCAAATGCTTGTGAATGAAATCAAAAATAGTTTTGCAAATCAAGGTCATTAATTCCTATTCTACCTTACTTTTGCACATAGCCATCTATAACATTCCTAAGCTTAGAATACTCAGATTTATAGTCTAAAGCATCACTCAAAGAACTCAATATGAAACTCATACTAGCATTCACTTGTACTTACACCAACACTTAGATTGAGAGAACTATACCAGGATTGATCCCATCTCAAGGTATTGGTATGTATATAACTCTCAATGCAATGAGGTGTTAAAGACATCCAACCTACCCAGTTAACATCATACTTTTGTTAATTGTGCCACTCAAATACCCTAATAATGTGGAAGTCTAGGGTTTGCTCCTAAATCAATCAAAAATAGGTCACAGATAATGGAGCAAGGTTTGTTCACATATGCACATGTGTGTTAGACTCAGGTGGGGCTATTCTCAAAAGTTCAAAAAAAAATTAACAAGAGGACACTAGCATGACACATAAGACACTAACACAGTGTGTTATTGCCCAAGGAACTGCACTACTATTCATGAGTTGTTCTGAGACCTATTTCTCATTGATAACAATCTGATCAACTTCTACACCAATGTATAGCTTCTTGTTCACCCATCTTAGTCAATTTACAACTAAGTACAAACTTATGTGATTCATCATTATTTTTATAATGATAAATTATGTTAATTCTTGTACAAATTAGTGGTTGTATTTATTACATATTATTCCCTGATTTAATGTTCTAGCCTTTTAGCCAATGATATGTAGAAGGGTTGGTAAAGTGGGTTGGTTGTGCCCAGTCCCACCTAAGTTTGAATCTTGTAGGGCATTTATAGGATGAATATGGTTGTTTGAGTTTAATCAATAGTTTTAAGTGATCATGTGGTAGACATTTATATTAGTTTAATATTTATCAGGGATTGGGCCCTAGTTTGTGCCCTGGAACCGATTTGTAGCTCTGATTAAAAGTGAATATCGATCAAAAAATGTTATAGACGTTTAATAACCTAGGGTTTTAAACTCCATAATCCCCTTAAAATATAAACCATTTGGTGAACCTGACTTACTTTGAATACTACTCAAAACCCTATCTATATATGCTCTTAGGGTTTGTATCCTTTTATTTTCATGCTTAGTAATTAATTTCAAAATCTTAAATCTGATTCATTATTATATTTCCACAATCTTTTATAGATTTAATTTCTTAAAAGTTTCAAAATATGCAACTTTTTTTCCCCTACCTTCTAACGTAAAATGGCATAATTCAGTAATTGATTTGATGAGACTAATAAGAGACATTTACAAGATTTAATTTTTAAACAGCCTAATATATAAGGTGACCTTATCCATATTGTTTAAGGAGAGCTCCTAAAATCCACTATAGGTCAATCCAGGGAAACTCATATTCTACAACTACCTACTATAACTAGACAACCTTCACTAGTGGAAACACATCCTATGGCTTGTAGGCATTCTTACGCTCTATATTTACAATCCCTTATGCATGAGATCCATGATATGTAGGCCAAGGTGTTACATCTTCAACAAGGTGCCAATAGACCATCTCATGACTTGGATTCCCATGTTCTTATATATACACTTTTAGTACAACATATTGTGGAAACTCCTTTGCCATCCAAATTTGTGGAATCCAAGCTTACTTTGTATGATGGTAAGGATGACCTAGAGCACCATCTATGAGCTTTCCACACATCATGTTTGGACTATGTGTCTAATGATTGGCTCCTCACTAAGTTGTTCCATCATAATTTAAAGGAATATGCATTATAATTGTTATATGATCTTCCTAATGAATCCATCATAACTTTCAATCCATTGGTAGATATGTTTTTGGCACACCTTTTGATCAACATTAGTGATAAGGTTTCCTATGCTCAAGTTGCTCAACTAAAAAAAACTCTAATGAGCCAATAGCTGAATATGTCTTGTGATATAAAACTATATTAGAAAATATGACTAGCCCTATGGTAGATACAAAACTTCAATACATATTCAAATGGATTTTATTAACGGTATTACATGAAGCTATTTTATTTAATAAGTTTCCATCATTTATAGATTATGCCATATAGTTAAGGAACGTGAAGTCAAACTTATCTCTATGGACAAATTAAACTACACAACTGGATCAGATTCAAATAACAAGAGTTATAATAAGCCCCCATATAAGGTGAGGCCCACTAAAATAATAGAGATTAAAAGATAACAGTTAATTCAACTTCAGATCCACCCCATTGCATGGTTTAATCAGATCCTCCAAGGAGACCTTTTATGACTCTTCCTCAATAGCCAACATGTGTTCTCCAACAACTCTTAGAATGCAATGTACATATCTCCCTCCCATCAAATAGGCTGATACAACTAGGCCTCTTCCAAGGAATTATGATGCCAATGCATTTTTTGGCTATCACAGGGTACCATGCCATAATAAAAATAGATGCATTAGCTTGTAACATAAGATACAAGATTTGATAGATGTTAATCTCATTGATATCAACATTCCTATAAAGGCACCTAGACCACAACCAATACAAGAAAAATCATTGAAAATATTTTTAGATCCATTTTCAAAATATATAGATAATGGGAAAGCATGCACTTTAGGAATTCACTATAATTATCAGGCACATCCACCACCAACATCTTATCAAATTGACACAATAGACACACACCCTCTCAATAATATCATTGATGTGTATCATGCTATAGTCCCAACTGGACATATCATCACTTTATTAGAGTAAGATATTATTGATTATGACTCATATTTATATGCACTCTTTGTATGAGCCTACATTGATCATCATCCTATTCAAAGTGTCATGGTTGGCAACAACTCAATCATTAACATGTGTACTATCACATCTTTACAACACTTTGGTTATTGACAATAGGATATTTATCTAAAAGATATAGTCATTCATGGCTTGAGTGGCCATGTTTAAAACTCCATCAAGGAGATATTACTACCATTATAGGTTGGGCCCACACACATGCCCATCAGATTCATAGTTATACCTAATGCAGACACATTTGATATATTATTGGGTAGGACTTGGATACAAAAACTTTGGGATATCCCATTTACCATACATAGATGTCTCAAATATATACATAATAATTAGGTGGTTATAGTTGAGGTCCTTCCTTATGAGTATCCTTTACCTATTCCATAGTCAGTTATATAACAAACACCTTTTACTATTCAACACACAGAGTCTATTATCACACATCTAATATTAGTTGAGGCACCAGTGTAGGTGAGGTCCACTCATATGACATTATCATGTACACATACTCTCCCATAAAGACCTATGTTAGAGATACCAGTGTGTTAGAGACATGTTGTGGATTCTAGAGATCCTCTCTCTACCCTATCACCACATAGATTTGTGTTATAACACAGAGCATCTACTATAGTTATAACTTATTCTACCATATGGGTTCCCAATGACCCCATAGTTCACATGCCAACTCAATTAGATTCATAGAGTCATAAACCCACTCCATAGTTAGTTTCACTTATGAATCACTTAATACATGTGATTCCCCAATCTCAGATTCTTCATTGTATAACACACACAATCACTCTTCCTCTCTTTGATGCATGACACATTGATTGTGAGTCTATTATGAGACTCATCAGTTAGTAGTATCTATCCTCTTGTACATAGTTTCTCTTACTTTATTGTTTGTGTATTATTTTATTTCCATGACTGCTTGTGCATATCTTATATTCAAAAAATATAAAAATAATATAATATGTTAAAAATATAAAAACATTCAAATATTTCTCATAAAATACAAAATTTTAGATTGTATGCATTTCCATGTTTACATTCCTTATATTTTCCAGGTACTATATATGCTATCTATGATACTATAGCTAGGTTATATCATAAATACATGCTTCAATTGTTCTGTTTCGAGTGTTTATAAATTCTTATAGGGCACAGGTCTATCACATAGATCCATATATGTTACTATTGACCCATTAGGGGCACATGAATAGATTCATCATTGATACATTCATCCATTGGGGGCATCACATACATATATTCCAATTTGATAGGTTACATCTTTCTATACTCTATATCATATATTTAACATTGATTATATCTTGATATTGATCATCACATACTACTCATATTTTTTGCTGACTATTACTACTATAAACTCAGCTTATGTACATCCTTGATTTTATACAGGTTTGTACCACATGCTCATGCATAATTTCATTTATAGATTTCCTAATTTAAATTTGATTGTGTCTCTTTGCTTATACATCTACTTAAGGGCATTTGAATATGTCATTATTTTACAGCTCTATGCTAATTCCTTTCATTCTTTGTATGCTCTGGACACATGCCCATGTCCTTGTATGTGCCTTCTTTATTATGTATTTGGACATTTAAACATGTCCTTATATGTTTGATATTTCTTTGACTTAGTGACATGTGCCCATGTCCCTTGTATTATGGCCCCTTGGCCTACTTTGTGTGCCTCATGTGTTTGTATGTATGATTTCATGTATGCGTCATGACCATGACACTTGTCTCTTGATATTTAATTTCACACACTTAATTTCAAATGCCATGAGGGACTTCATGCATCTTCCTTCTTGGGTGCCTTGATGAACATCATGCCCTATCCCCCTAGGTGTTTTACACATATTATATCCAGATTTGTTGCTCATATACATGCTTACATTGTTATATCTATCTTGATAACTTTGTAAATGCTAGATCTAACATACATTGTGCATTGCCAACTTATGCTCAGATTATCTTAAATTTTGATGTCATTTATACACATTATATTGCTTTATTATGTAGATGTCATTTATGCTCAGGCTAACACAAAATTTTCATAAATTTTATTTTGAGGATAGTTATTACATAGGTTTAAAAACTCCCCTCAAAAGAGGGGGCATTCATAGTGGTTTGTCATAGAGATCATGACATCTAGGTGCACTTAGACATAGTTTTCAACACACAAACATAGATTACAAATCTCAGAATCAAGAAAACATAGTGACAAATAGTCATACATAGATCATGTTTAGTAAGGCACAAAAAACACAAAAGGACACTAGCATAACATAAAATATACTAGCGCAATGTGCTACTATCCAAGGGACCATGCTATTGTTTAGTATCTCTAGAATCATTGATGCTCAAATTATTCTCAATTACAGTTCAAGTTTGCATAGTATCAATCGTATATTATCAGTGATGCTCAAATTATTCTCAATTTTACATAGAATCATTCTAGTTTACTCAGATTGGGGGCATCATGCATGGAATTATCAATTATATTTCAATTTAATATATACATAGACAAAAATTGCTACAACTTAGTCAAGACTCCATATACATAGATATCAGAATCAGGGGTATGTGTGTGGCATATTATTTCCACATGATCAATTTTGTACTAGCTTATCTTAGATGGAATGGCAACTCCATGTCACTCTAGATACTATTTTCACTAGCATTTCACACTAGATTGATGCCTTATTTCATCTATAGTAGTTATCATTTGGACGTAGTCCCTGAGCTACATTTTTGAATGCCCAAGAGGCACCTAAGTTGTTTTTCATTTTAGAGTTTGTAAGTGGACCTAAAGACATCCTGCACAGTTTTAGTTAATCACATAGCTTCAATTACATTATGTAGTTTCAATTATAGAGGCATCTACTACACATGGGTAGGCAATGATGGAGTCATATCCTACTTGAGTTCTTGAGCCACCTACACAAGAGGGTTGGACAAGACATCAATCCAATCCAAGCTATTCATAGTTCATGATCCACCAAACAAGGGTGGGTAATGATGGACTAAAAAATATATTGAGTTCTTGAGCCACCCAAACATGGGGATTGATCAAGCCATTAGTTCAGTCTAAGTTATTCACTATTTGATCACCAACTACACACACATGTTTTACTAGGGTCTTGCATTAGTTCACATACCTAGTGAGGTGTATTCATTCATTTCCTCTATCTTATCTCTTTACTCAATTTTATCTTTTTTTTTGATAATCCTTAAGTAAGGACTTTCATCCATGTTTCATTTTTAGGATACGTAATAGATCACACTTTGCATACTCAGACCCAAATTTAAGGGCTTCATCTCTTATCTAAGTCTAGGTATGATTATATTTATTTTATCCTAGTCCTTTTGCTTTGTTACATTTATATAATAAATGGGGGGAAATGTAGTCATGTAAAATGTCACTTGAGTACAATGAGTGTCACTTGAGACCACTCTACCCCTAGCTTAGCCCTAGACTTATCTTAGAGCCTCTCTCAATTCGTATCTAGCTTTTGTGTGGGTCTAACCCATCCCTATACATTCTAAAAGTAGTCTTAAACCTTCCCCTAAGTATCCAAGCCTCTAGTGCCCCAAGTTCAACCACTTGAACACTAGCATACCCCTTTAGACACTAGCGCACTACACTAGTGACCAAGGGAATGTGCGCTAGTGTTATTTACCTCTTTTAACCCCCAATAGATATATTTACAATTCTCAAGGCACCCTAGGGTCAACCTAGGATCAAATCACATATAGACAAGTGAGAAATAAATATATATACACTAGTTTTATCCCTTTACCCACTAGATGGAAATCAGATGTAAATACTCATGAACAAACTTAGAAATAATTATGCAAATCAAGGTCATTAATCCCTATTCTTCCCTACTTTTGCATATATCCATATAAAACATTCACAAGCATACATTACTTATATTTACAATCTCAAACCTCACTCAAATCACTCAAGATGATACTCATACTAGCATTCACTTACATTTGCACTAACACTTAGATTGGGAGAACTACATCAAGATTGATCCCCTCTCAAGGTATTGGTATATAGGAAACTCTTAACATAATGGGGTGTTGAGTAAATATAGCCCACCTAGCTAACATCACACTTTTGTTACTTGTGCCACTCAAATACCATAACAACATGAAGGTCTAGGGTTTGCTCCTAAATCAATTAAAAATACATCATAGATAGCAGAGCAAGGTTCATTCACACAAGAACAAGTGTCTTAGACTCAAGCAAGGCTATTCCCATAAGTTCACATAATATTTAGTAAGAAGAAACTAGTGTGGCATATAAAAACTAGAGCATTGTGCTACTTTCAAAGGAATTGTGTTATTATTTAAGAGGAGTTTTGAGACTTGTTTCCAACTTGTAACACTCTGATTAGCTTCTACACCAGTTTTTAACCTCTTGTTCATCTATTTTAGTTAGTTTTTAGCTAAGTGCATACTTGTGTGATTCATTACTATTTTTATAATAATCAATTATGTCAATTCTTGTATAAATTAATGGTTGTATTTATTGCATATTTAATCCTTGATTTAATGTTTTATCCCTTTAAGAACCTAGGATTTTAAACTCCATAATCTCCAAGTATCCTTGATTGGGGACTCCAAATATTAGGTGTATATTACTAGTTTAACTTCTCTTCTTATGGCCTTAAAATACATTATGCAAACTACTCAAAGTATAATATCATAAACCATAGTTCCTATTATTCTGACTAAGTGTGGATTGATGTGTGTGAATAAAGTAGATCAAATGTGGTTTTATTTAAATGATATTTGTGAAATTTATAGATGCTGGTCAAATCCCTTAAATTTACCTATCTAAAAATCCAATAGGCTCAGTGTAGTTGAGTTAGTAAAATAAAATAGGGAGAAAAATAATAATCTGACAATGTGCTTAAAAACATGACAATAAAGGTAAGATTAAATTAGCATGGCCAAATAAGTTGAGAAATATAGGGAACATTATAAAATTAATTCGATAGGGCTGAGTTAGTAGGTAAAAGTTTTGAAAACATGAAGAAGAGAAGGAAAAGGATGGGAAAGGGAATAAATGGAGGCTATACTAAGTATATGAAATGATAAATATTGTAATAATATATAAAAAATGGTCATGGTGCAATACTTATTATAGTACCACAAGTTGACCCACCCCAATCCCAGTGCACTCATTAGAATGTGCACTCAAGGAGATTGATGCATTTATGAGTCTTGAAAGATAAATCATTAGTAAATGAAAAATATAATGTGTATATATGTGCCTTACTCAAAACTCATTATGTATCACAATATTATAATGTAGGATAGCTATTTTATAAATAACATAGTAACACAAAAGATAAAAGTAAGTGTTATAAATACATATTGATAAATGAGAGTAAATGAAAGTAAATAAATAAATATATGTACCTTCACTTACCTAGTTATATTGTAGAGAGATGATAAATGGTACCAAAGTGGTGTTATATGACTTTGGTAGACCAAACACATAAGATTGCTAATGAGAGGTGTCAAAGATATGCTAGAAATACTTGGGTAAAATTCAAAATAAGAGATAAATTAATTTTTTACAAAAGTATTCCATTAGTAACACAAAAATCTTGTAAAACAAGTAAAATAATGCTTTATTTTGTTCATTAAAATGGCATATGTAAATAAATATAGAATTTAAAGATATAAAATTAAGTAACAAATTTAGGAGGGTTTGAATTTTAAATTTTTTGATAGGCTAAACCACTATTCATTTGAACATTGTTATTTTGAGATTTCTATAACTCTAGGAAACCATTTGTCACACAGAGAGATGATGGATAGAGATCACATATCTTGACATAGAGCAAGGTGCATTATACTTATTGTTGAGACTATCGAGGTAGATTGTTGAATTTATGTTTAGAAGGGTAGGTAGGATATATTTAAGTAAACTAGGTGTTTGGGCCAATTTTTTATGTGAGATTTTCCCCAACAAGGATAAAATCAAAGAGAATAATCCAATGGGTAGGCATCAAAAAAAATCTTGGCAATGAAATGAATAACTTTCAAGACCTATAAGAGAATCAACACAATCAGATTGTAATTGTATCGGCCCAATCAATACAGTTATGCCAGAATATCATTACATGTTGGCTGATATAGTTAAGCATATGGATGAGGTAGTAAAAATATACTTTTTGGCTAGAACAAGTGCCCAATGTAGTAAAAAAATGACAATACAAAAGTTGAGGTTAATCAGATGGTTGATACAACAGGAAATAAAACTACATGGCTAATATAATAGATGTAGATATAACACATGACCAATATAGTTATGAGGTATGGTCGATGTATTATAAAATATAAAACAAGGTTGATACATAAATTATTGATGTAGATGGTCGATGTAGTTATTTTTGCTTTTTTTAAAGTAATTTTTAAGTTTAAATTTTATTTTAATTGATTTTTTATCTGATGGTAGATTAGTTAGGATTTATTATTTTGAATTTTGTAAGAGTAAAATAGAAGTTAAATGTGGAAGACAATTGATGCATTATGGTTACCTTATTTATTGGTGAGACTATAAGAGGATGATAGGGCTCTGTTGACTAGTCTTACATGTTAATTTATTTCTGATGTTCCTTGGCTACTACCAAACATGCATTGATACATTCATATGTGTGGTGGGTGGTAACATAATAGATTTGGTGATCACATTAGAGGATATACTATTATTCTATGGATGTAATAAAATGGTACACTTACGATATGTTATGAAAAATATGTTGTAGCAAAGAGGTAAAAGCTATCCTACTCGGGAATAGGGTTAGATAGATATGACCTTTACACAATTATAGTTTAACTTGTGTGTGTGTGTGTGTGTGTGTGTGTGTGTGCGTGCTTTATCGATTCTAGACATTTAGAAGGAACTACTAGGGATGATGACTTGACAATTCCTAAGTTATAAGTATGATGAGGGTTGTATTATGTTCATGATAGCCATGTGCCTAGTTGCATTAGAGTATGGAAAAATACATAATATGGGTGTGAGTATTTAAGTGCATCTAGTTCAAAAAAATTAATGTAAACTAACCTAACCATAAATATCGATTAGGTTAGTGATTTGTTCACTTGTTGGATATATGATAGGTTATATATGTATTTGTTGATAGGCCTACCACACTATATTATAGACCAATTTCCTTGAGTGAAGTGATGGGCACAAGACTATACACTAGGATTTTGTTATTTGGATGTCTTATAAGGATACTATAGACACATGGTTGATGTGTCCATATATAATGCAAACTAAGGGATTGGCTGAGATGATTTATTAATACATATGGTGGATATAGATACACTCATGTCCTATGATTCAAGGACACTTTGGGCACCTACACTTGGTGGCATACCTCACCCGCTTATAGGGAAAACCATACTATGGATCCATGGAGGGTAGGAGGATAGATTCCTCCACTTTGTGTTCTAATACTAAGTCCACAACATGCTCCACAAAATTGAAGGAGGTGGAAAAATTGACATGTAGAATTGATAGTAGTTGAGTGAGGAAAGGGATCATAAATTCATAGTGCAAGATGTTATATAGAAACCTAGGGTTTCCCTAGTGAAAGTAGTATAGGTAAAGGGAGGACCTGGAGCATCATGATGATTTAAAATGAGACCAAGATGATTGATTCTTGTGATATAGAGAGGGAGATGGATGATAGTTTTTTGAACATGTTAGAGAAAATGAGGATGAGGATGAGGATGAGGAGGTCCTTGATGACTAAAGGGATACAGAGACCACTGAGGATGGAGAGACTACCTTCTTAGGGGGCACACATCTAGGTACAAATATTGGTTTGTATTATACTCAATATATTTTATGGATCTATAGATAACCATGCTAGATGATAGTGATAGATATACTTGATTTTTATTTTTATATCTTGTGATATACACTTAATTTTGGTTTGGTTTTACAGATGTAGACATAGCAAAGAAAACTACATGGAATTCCATGATCAAATCCATCTATCATGATATACTTCCTCAGTATGATGTAAATTTACATATCCTACAACATTTTTTAGAGAGTATATATGATTATTTAGGTTGGTGGGAAAGGATACGCATATGATATGGAAATGTGGGAAGGATTCATCTCTTTCCACCTCTGTTAAAGTACTGATAGCAAGAGAGACTATGACATGGCATATTATATCTTGAGAGCAAACAACACAAATGTGTACTACACTAGTAGGTAAGAGTGATAGAGTGGATATTAAAGGACCACATAACTTATCCAAATAGATAAGTGATTACATTTGAGGGAAAGGTTTAAGGAATATTGTTTAGGAATAAGACACTGGCACAATTTTTTCAGAGAGGTTAGGTTATAGTAGAATGTTTCCCTTCATCCTCCTAAGGATCAAGGAGGCCCATAAGCTATGCATTATGTATAGATGTATCTATATATAAAAAATTCACACACACACACACACACACACACACACACACACACACACACACACACACACACACACACACACACACACACACACACACACACACACACACACACACACACACACACACACACACACACACACACACACACATGACATTTTTTTGCATTTATTGCACATGATTTTGTGTGTAATATATTTTGTTTTATTATTTTTAACAAATATGAGCATGTATATATGAAAAATAATGAAAGTTAAAGTGTATAAAAGTGACACTTGAATCAATTATATATAAAAATATAATAAACAAAGTATGTGCAATAATATTTTAAAAAGACATCAAATGTAGATAGATAAAAATAATATAAAGCTAACATAATATATGCAAAAAATGTAATGGATACTAAGAATATCCATTGTAATTTGATGAAGGAACTAATTTAAATAAAGATTAAAAATACATAAAATGTAAGTAGATAAAGGAAATATGGTCAATTATAAGATGTGTAATAAATGATAAAGATCGTGAAAATGGTATCAAACTTAAGTAAAGGTGTTGGATTAGGCCACAATTGAGGATCAATTAGATAAGGCCGAATGCACAAGATTGAATCTATATGGAGTATTGAATAATAAAGAACAACTCATAAATGGAAGAAAATTATCTTCACAACAAAAGTTGAATTAATGATCATTGGCCAAAAATTACGTAGGAAGGTACATTATATAGCAAGGAAATAGACCACCAAAAAGATAATTAACTCAACTCACAAATATAAAATGACTTAAAGTACATTTCCCCTAATGACTAATGACCTATTATTAACTTAATCAAAGCTAATTACACCATGTAGGTAAAACCACATAGTGGGAAAAATCCTACACTAACACCCCCCTTAAGCTAGCTTAGGTGGGTAGAAGAATTGGGTCCCGGTACAAAGGCTTGATGAGGTGCCCAAATACATAGAGATGATCCCCCAAAGAAGGAAGAAGACGGAGCTACCTGAACCCCAAAAAGAGCTCATAAATGAAGATACTCTTAGTGAAATATTTGGTAAATATATCAACAATTTGATACATTATTTAGATGTGGTGGAGATACATGACTTGCTTATGGATGAGCTCCAAAATTAAATGCATGTGAATATCGATATGCTTGGTCTATTGATGGAGGATCAAATTATTGCAGATCTATATTTTCCTTTAGTTGTTGTAAAAGATGAGTGTTGGTCATTGAAATTAGATACCAAACTCAATGATAATCCCTTAAATAAAAATAGCCTTAGTGGAATCATTAACAACTCCTCTATATTCTATCTTAGTAGAAGATAAAGCAATAGCATTCTACTTCTTGCTTGTCAAACTAATCAGACTTGAACCAAGGGAAAAATTGTAGCCTAAAGTAGGCTTATGATTTTGAATATTTCCATCTCAATTTGATGTCAATGCCTATTCCATAGTGAATCCTAAAATTATGAGTACCCTAAATTTAGTGGAGAATCCACTTAGATACTTTCCATTGAATATCATTTGGTTCCTTTATAAATCGAGAGACCATGCCCACTGCATATGAAATGCCAGGTTTAGTGTGCATAAGGTAGATGAGGTTGTTAACAAATTGTTGACATGAAGTAACATCAACAAAATGAGATGGGAAATCAACCTCAAGCTTCACACTAAATAAAAAAGGACTCAGAGTTGGATTATAGTTAGTCATGTTAAATAATGCAAGCAAATCAAGAGCATACTTGGATTATGCAATAGTGATCCTAGAGTCAGACTGATAAATTTCAATCCTAAAGAAGTAGGGCAACAAGCCCAAGTTAGTCATTGAGAACCTATCATAAAAATTAATTTTCATTGTTGTGATGGTGGATGAATAAATCCCTATGATCAATAGCTCACCCACATTGAGAACCATAGTCAATAGTGAATCATCCTTTTATAAAATTTAGACATTCAGATCATAATGGCATATGGTGAACCCAACTGAAATGCCAAGCTTGAGGAGCTTGTTTAAGGCCATAGATAGATTTTCAAAGTTTGAAAACTAAGAAAGAATCTTTCATAATTTTTTTTTTATCCATACATATTTCTTCTTTGAGGTAACCATGAAGAAAATCACTCTTCACATCCATCTAATGAACATCCAAATGATGTGTTGACACAATGGTGAGAGTGAGTCAGATTAAGTTCATTTTGGCAACTGGGGTGAACGTCTTGATATAGTAAATACCAAGTACTTGAGAAAAACCCTTTGCTACCAAACATTCTTTAACTTCTTTATGGACCAATCTGATACAAATTTTGTTCAGTAGATCCACCCACATCAAACAAGTTTCTTTCCTTTAGGAAGAGGGACTAAATACCAAGTGTTGTTCCTCACCAAGAAACCATATTCCTCTTCTATAGCAGTGTCCCACTTAGGATTCCTTGATGCCTCATGAAACCACTATGAATTGGAAGTAGATGTAATGAAAGCATGTGGGGAAATCTAGAATTGTGAACAAGTTTGCCTAGTGTATTATGGGATAAGGAGGATGGGTATCCTCATCACTAATATTATCATCATAACTACAATAAGAATTTAGACCATCAAGAAGCTTCTCATGCAGATTTGAAATATTAGAACTAACATCGAATACTAATGCATCCAAAGAAGAGGGAGGAGTTTCATGTGTAGAGTCTTGAGGACCCTCTTGAAAGTGAATAATCCTCTCAAAAAACAACTCACAAGTGGTGGGATGGAGAATATTGTATCCTTTAACATGAGCAGGATATCTAACAAAGATGCAAGGCTAACTTTAAGGTTCCATTGCCTTACATTTCCTCTTCAAAATATAGGCCATAAAAAGATATCCTAACACTTAAAAGTGCTTTACTATGCATTTTTTAATTCTTCAAGCTTCAAAATAAGTGAATCGCTTCAATGTTTTATGAAAAACATAGTTTTGGATATAACACAGATAGTTGATGGCCTCAACCCAATATCGAGGTGCAAGAGACTTAGAGTCTAGCATAAAATTCACCATTTCTTTCAAGGACCTATTTTTGTGCTCTATAATACCATTATACTAAGGAATATGTGGAACTCTATGTTGTAGTTCAATCCCATTATATATATATATATATATATATATATATATATATAATTATTCAAAATAGTTACTAACATACTCATCACCATTATCAATGCATCAAAGCTTGATGGCTTTACCTAACAATTTTTATACATACACCTTGAAGTCCTAAAAATGATCAAACACTTTTGATTTCTGCTTAAAGAAATACACCCAAGTATGCCTTAAAAAATGCATTGATGAATGTAAATGTGTATTTAGTCTTATTGATTGAAGGTTTTGGAAATGGACCAACAATGTCACTGTAGATAATCTCCAATATCTATTCAACTCTCCATGATTTTCCCTTGTCATACTTCTCTTTAGGATGCTTACCAAGTATGCAACCCTAGAAAACTCCATCAAAAAAGTTGACTCACGGTGACCCTAAAACCATGTCTTGATGACTAAGTTACACTAGGTAGCGATATTTGAGATGGCCAAATCACTTGTGCCATAATGTACTTACCCCATTTTAATGATTGAGTAGTGTAGTAGAGGGTTGATTAAGAATAAAATGTGAGAAATTATACAATTATAACTAGTGATCTACTTTCCCAAATGCAACATTAGAGTCACTCTTTGCTTTTTTAATAACCACTTAATTGGTTTTAAACTCAACTTTCTTACCCAAACTGATGTGAATGATTTGATAAATAGATAAAATATTGGTGGATAAAAAGGGAACACATAAAACATCATGAAATGTCCCATCATTTAATTCAACATATCCACTCCCACTAATTTTAGTAGAAGTATCATCACCCAACAAGATGGAAGGCATAGAACAAAGATCAAAAGACAAAAACATGTCCTATGATGAATCCATGCAGTGCGATGCACCAAAGTCAATAACCCATGTGGAAGGCTAGGATGCAACTACAACAAATTACTTTCCCTTATATTTTCCCTTCTTATTATCTTTAGCCTTATAAGACTCCCATGGTGATGAAATATGATTGGAATAATCACTAACACTGATGTTGTGTTTCTTGAACATCTTAGTAAGTTAATCAATCTATTCATTCATGCATTTGTATTCATCATTCCTAGATTTATTGTCATAGTCATATGTGAGTCACTCTTTCTTGGGTTTTTCATATGAAGAGGACTCTTTTTGATGCTTTGGACTTAGCATCATAATTCTAACCATTTCTTTGTTATGGCTCCTTATTGTTCTATTTCTTCTCCTTACTGCTAAAAGCCTTCTATTGTCATGACTCACAATTAAGGCATGTGATTTAGATGAATTTAGTTTACAAATTTGAATGATATTGTATTAATCTTAAGTTAAGTCAACAACAAATTCATCCAAGGATGACATGGTCCATGTAGCTCTAAGGGCACACTTGGTGGCTTGGAAGGTAGAAATAAAGATATAATAGTCAGATCCCAATGTGTTAAGGATAGAAAGAATCAATTGATCATATTTCTTTCAATGTTGCACAATTTCAACTATAACTTGAGTGATTTGAACTTTGTGAATAAGTCTTGTATTGTATCAAAATCACTTGGGCTCAAACTTTAATTTATGATCTCATTCTCCAACTCATGACCTCTCATTATGTCCTACTTCCCAAATATTTTTTTTCTAATATGGTCCAAAATTCATTATGAGTAGTAGTAGATTCAATATGAAAGAGTAGGTTGGAAGACATAGACAGGCATAAAATATTGTAGGCTTTGTCACATCTATTGTACCACTTCACCTTCTTTATCTCAAGTTTCGATTCTTTTTCTGTACCCATCATGATTCAACGTAAGCCTTTGCTCCTCAAGATGATTTGCACTTTGACTTTCTACTCATGATAGTTAAATGGTGTAAGAATTAGAACTAAACTCAGATCCATGATGTATAAAATAAGTATGTGTTGAAAGATGAGGAATATGAAACCCCCCTAAAACTATAAATGTTAAATTTACAAGGCATGAGAATATTACCAATACGTAGATCTCAAAAAAAACTTGCACTTTTAAAAAAATGACACCTCAAAGGGAGAAACAAACTAAAATTTATGTGCATTGGAATTTTTAGATGTCAAGGGAAATCTCCACTTTTCCAAATTTGAAAATTTTTGGGTGTGCAAAAGTTTGGATTAGGTGTTAAGGTTAATCCTCGACTAGTAGTAATCAAAAATTAATCCCCCATCATGTGACCGTGCCATATGACCAAGAGGCTAAGACCTTTTGTGAGTGCCCCTAAAACTACATACATTGCATATTGAAGGAAAAGGTGGGTGGAACTAAAGGTTTTCTCTGTGAAATGGTATAATCTAAGGGTTGTTTAAGCAATCACCTGAACCTAGATGATGTCTGAGTAGGGGTTGGAACTGAAAGATTCCAACCAAGTGTCAAAACCTAGGGGAAGTCTAGAGAAGGTGTCTTAATAATATAGAGGATGTCCAAGTAGGCATTGGAACCCAAAGTATGTCTAATTAGGTGTTAGAACCTATAGGATGCTCACATAGGAGGTGAAGCTCGACAGGTGTTTGTGCATGGCCTAAAACTTGACAAGTGCATGTGGATGACCCAAAACTTGATAGTTGATGACATAGGTGTCAGATTCTATCAAGTGTGCACATAATCACCTAAATGTTCACATAAAAAAAAATTATCAAGAATTTTTTTCCAATTGTCAAATCTACTTATGAGGGTTAAAATTTTTGTCGAATTGGAAAAACCTCCAAAAATGTGGATTTTATATGGATTATCCAAAATCTAAAAGAGACCCACTTGGTTTCTTAACAAACACATAAATTATTTTTCCTTGGAGTTATCAGATGTATGAAATTTTTTAGAATTCAAAAAATGGCCTTGAAACCCTTAAAATGGCTAAAAATGGACTATCATGAAATTATGCCATGTTTACAGCCATTCCTAGGTTTTTACCACCTTCTAAATCTAATGGCATTGTCCATTTTTTGTTAAGGTGTGGAGCTAAAAGCTTTTCCAAGTGAGTGGATTGCAGAAGTTACAAGTTTACACAGTCATCGGCGTCAGTCAGGAGCAGACCAGGAGATGCCGGCGTCGGTCATGGATCGGCCGACGTCGATCACAGGCAAACAGGCAGGAACCGACGTCGGTTACCTATGCATCCAGAAAGCTATTTCCGTGGACAGAACATAGTGTTTGCATGGTAGGATTAAGTGATAGTCTTAAGTCCGCATCTCTATTATTAGTAAGACTGTTTAGAGCCCTTGATTAAGAGGTGCATCTGATGGCTGTAGTTATATGCTCATGTTTCCTAATTATTATATAATAGGATAGATCTTCATAGCTTATTGTAAGAGTAGTGTTGAACAGTACAGAATTGTATATGTGAATCATTCTAGGTTGTTGGAGTTGATTGTAATTGAGATAGAGAGCTCTTGAGGGAAAGAGATCTAGAGAGAGATCTGTACATCTGAGAGAGGTGTGGAAGAAAAGAAGTTTCTTCAATTGTATTCCTTCTGTAAAAATGGACTATCATGAAATTATGCCATGTTTACAGCCATTCCTAGGTTTTTACCACCTAAATCTAATGACATTGTCCATTTTTCACTTAAATACTCTAGGTATACATATTTTCCTGTATTTTCAAGAAACCCCAACAAGCCCTAGAAAACTAAAATCAATGAAAGTCTAAAATAAGCTAGAATTAAATATCTCACAACAAAGTCAATGGATTTACCTACCAATATAGCCTTCAATCCATGTTGGAGTGGTGCACAATCAAGGATCAACTTGATCAGGTTGAATGCATGAGGTTAAATATATATGGAGTAGTGTAATTTGAAGAACAACTCACAAATGGAAGAAACTTGTCTTCACAACAAAAGTTACATTAATGAGCATTGGCCAAAAAAACATAGGAAGGTAAATTATATAATGAGTAATTACATCACCAAGAAAGTCAATTAACTCAACTCATAATTAAAAAATGACTTAAAATACTTTTCTCTTAACGACCTAGTATTAACCTAAGCAAGCTAATGAAACTGTGTAGGTAAGACCACATAGTTGGAAAATGCCTACACTAATAAAAGGAAATATAATAATAATAATAAAATGTATTATACATATGAATGAGATTGTAAAATATCCAATGTAAAGATATCAAAATCAATTTAAATCAAATAGAGGACATGTAACAATTTGAAAATATTGTACAAAGATTTTAAAACATCTAATTTACATAGATAAAATAAATCTAAGGCAAACAAAAGGATGTGAAAACATGTATGGACTGATTTCAAGACATCAAATGTAATGGATAAATAAAATCTAAAAAAATATAAAAATGAAAGCAAGGAAATGACTAAATACCAAATCAATGTATGCACTAGGATGCCTTGTAGGAGGACATGACCATATAAATCCATCATTAATGTGATGAATATGATGTAGATGTGATGATGATGGATGTTTTCAAGGAGGGACTTATTGTATTCCCCAAGGTCTTTCCATGTAACACACTAAATTAAAATACAAGAGGCGTAATAATGAGATTAATGAGTCAAATCTAAAACAAATAAATAAAAAATAGGATATTGATAATAGGGAGGTGATTAGATATTAAAAATATCTATCAAGGATATATTAGGAATGATAAAATACGAATAATGATGAAAGTCACCACAAGGGCGATGTAAAAATCCTTAGTGAAGACAAGACACTCTAATCAAGTGGCCAAGGCTAAGATCTTTAAACGTCAAATGATATATAGAACAACACATAGTAAGCATAGAGATTATGATAACAAGTGTATATATCATCCCATGAAGGAAAAATGCATGACAATTTAAAAAGATCCTACCTTCACATAACATGGATTAGGCTTTAGCATGTTCCTCACTCCTCAACACCCTAAAAAATCCATCACCCAACTACAAGGACTAGGCTTTAGCATGAGAAAGTAGGTGACACTGATGGTGGTATTTATGTAAAGCATCATACACTAATATATTTGCCTTCCATACTCAAATGGACCTCAAACCTATCATGAGACCAACTATGGAGTTTAAGCTTCAACTAGGATGGGGGAAACCAATGATATGATCACATATATGTGTGTGATGGACTTTTGAATTATATATTATGTTTTGAAATTTCATTTTTGTTTTGATAACATAACTTATGAATATTTTTTATCTTAAAAAATTCTTCCTCCATATGGATTCATAAGACCAAAAATGGGTGATAAAGATGAATAACACAAAAGAACTCACACCTATCCACTAAATAAGAGAACTTAGAAACCAAGAATATTATACACTCCTAGACTTAAACTTTGTAAGAGAGTAAAATCACATCTGAAAAAAGTGTGCCTCAAGTGAAAAAAAGGAAAGGGAAAGATGAGGATCACAAGAGATCCAAAAAAATTAAGGTGATACAATGAAGGCATGCTAGAAGTAGAACAGAAGAAGAGAGACTTTTTGCTTCAAACATATTAGGCATAAAAGGGGATATGGAAGTAAATGAGAATGTAAGTCAAATCACATAATAGGTGCATTAAAGTGAGGATAATTATTCAAATTGAGGTGATATGAAGGAAGCTAGTAATGTCACTAGATAAGCCACGTAAACTTGTAATACATCTAACACAATAAAACATGGCAATAAAACCTGTATACACCTAAATTTTCTCACTTCCTTTATCACCACTAATATTACTAATAGTCAACACTAATTCTACTTATCTCATTTATCCCCTCGAATTTCATCCTAATATCACCCCTTTTGGTCATTTATTTAACATTCCCTTCATTCTTCTTTATTACACTAATCTTATCCCTACCCCACAAATCTATTAATACTTATAATCATCTCTTAATTTTATCCTAATCCCACTTATCCATTATTTTGGAATTTAAAATTCCCATGACCCACCTACCCTAGCCTATTCCTAAGCTCTCCTACATCCCTAGTCCCTAATAACCTATCTAATCACCTATTTTAACCACCTACTAATCTTAATTATACCCCCTAATGGATTCTAGAATTCTACAATTCTAGAATCCTCTCTAGCTTAGCCCTTCTTCTCTAAAAGCCTCTATTCTAGAGGCTTCAAAAGAATTTTTAATTCTTTTTTAATCCTCCATCTCTCTTCTATTTAAACAAGCCACTCCTCCATGTCCAAAGCAAGAGAGGAATCTATAAAATATCCATGCCAACATTATCAATCATCCCAAACTTTCATCCAAATCATTTATTAATTCAAAATCATGCCAAAATTATGAGTCTATCCATAGCAATCCACAAGCAAAATCAAGAATCATTAAAAATCCACTTGAAGATCTTGGAGAGAGGATAAGAGGAGCAAGGCACTAGTAAGAATTTCCTTATTATTTATGATTTTCTTCCATAATCTCTTCATTTGATGTTATTATGTTTTGAGTTAAATTTTTTATTTATAGTAGTTTAAATTCATAATCTAAAAAATACAATCATACATTATTGACCACAGTGGGAGAACCCTTTTAATTTAACTATCTTGCATGTTAAAAGTAATAGAGGAATCCATAAAATCTCCATGCCAACATTATCAATCAGCCCATACATTCATCTAAATCATTGATTAATTCAAAATCATGCCAAAATTATGAGTTTATCCATATCAATCCACAAGTAAAATCAAGAATCATTAAAAATCCACTTGAAGATCTTGGATAGAGGATAAGAGGAGCAAGGCACTGTTAATATTTTCCTTATTATTTTTTATTTGCTTCCATAATCTCTCCCTTTGATGTTATTGTGTTTTGAGTTAAATTTTCTATCTATAGTAGTTTAAATTCATAATCTCAAAAATACAATCATACATTGGTGACCACAATGGGAAAACTCCTTTATTTTAACTATCTTGCCTATTAAAAGTGTTTTGACAGCTTGCAGAACTGACTAAATGAAGAACAAACTCCAAATTTGATCAAATTTTTATGCTCAAACAAACAACAGTTTTGTTATATAAGTTGCAATATTGCATCTGTGGTTTTGCCATAAGATTATCAATTTTGCACTAACTATCCTTTTAATCGCTAATGACTTGTTATTTTGATAGGTTTTTGACTTTTCACAATATCATAGATTCATAAAAGGTGATTTTTCTATAAATCTATGATTTTGACCTCGATATTTATGATTTTACCTTGACTATAGTACTTCACTATTAACCATTTTGACTAGCTGGGTAGTTTTTACAAAACCACATTTTTCTAGTTGTGGTATTGTAAAATTGTGTTTAACTATGTGCATTATTGCAAAACTACATTTTTCTAGTTGAAGTATTGTAAAATCGTATTTTTACTAGTCATGGTATTGCAAATCACATTTGATAGTTGGGATTTTGAATCTGAAATGTGTTTTTGCCTTCGTGAAATGTAGTTTTGACTCAAACAAGCTAAGCCTGTGATTTTTGTTTTCTAATGGTTTTATTGTCTCTATTTGACTCTGATTTGTTTATAGGGAGGAGGAAACTCTGCCTAGGCTAAATCAATACCCCTAAATCCCTCTTTGAGAGGACCTAGGTTCCCCAAATCTCTGACACAACTTGTCAAATTTAAGAGCACATATGATTACCTTTGTATAAAGAACTAAACATGCAGAATTATACCAAAAGTACAAGTAACTATCAATGAGAAATAACACAGAATATGAGAGGCAACACACAATTGTATTCAACTCAGTTAGAAGGAAATTACAACAAAGAGATCACACTCTTTCATCCACTTCGTGGGCATACCAGTAATCTTCCCTCAAGAGTAATCTTCTCTCAATACAGGTCACAACAAACGGCTAACACAGAGTTGTTGTTCACCTCAACCAGTCAGTACAATACTGCCAGTACAACTGAGTACAAACCGGTACTCCAAGTAGATCTCCCTTGATCTTACTCCTTGATGTGTTGCTATCACCTTTGATCTTGCTCCCCCATAGATCTACTTTTGACCTCGCACACACACACCCCTGCAGACCAACTGTTAGGGGGGGTGGAGGTAATCCAAGAACAAACACACCTGTTCTAATTCCACCTGTTAGGATCCTTCTCCTCAGAAAGAGCACAGTATGATTACCAAATATAAGCAATTGAATATGCGGAAATAACCAGAAACACAAGTAACTAGAATTCACCAATAGCACAGAATATGAGAGACAATACACTATCTTGTATTAACACTATACAGAAAAGAATACATCAAAGAGCCGCCACACTCTTTCACCTTACAGAGATTCGCCACACCTCAAGTGTACAGTAATTCTTCTCACACACACTCTCCTACACAAAAAATGGTCCCAACAACCAACTCACACACAGAATTGGTATTCACCTCACCAACCAGTCAGTAATAACCCTGCCGGTACACCAAGCACTCTATAGCACTTCAAGTTGATCTCTCATGAACCTGCAACCTGAAATTCAAAGACCAAACTTACATGTAGATCCCCAATGAGCTTGCAACAACCTGCAACTCACAGATCTTACAACTAGAAGGAACTCTTCCTTTCTATCTCATGCATTTAAACAATACATGCCAATGGGTCTATAAATAGATCCCTAACTCAAACAATAACTTAGACTCTTAATTTAGACAATTATCCTCGCAGCCCAAGACTCTAACTGGTCTCAACATGCAAACTCTTCGTTCACTTAACTAACTGTCCGTGAAACGAGCAGTTCTAGAACACACAGGCGACTGACGTCGGTCCCTGCTTGTCTGGTTCTGCCGACGTCGGTCGACTTTCTGCCGTCACCGGTGGCCTTTTGCACTGGTCTCTGTCGACGTCAGTCCTACTGCCGATGCCGGTGCTCCTGGATCTTAGCAACCATTGTTCCTTCAGTTTGCAAAGGGTTGAAGCTTTTAGATCCACAACCTAACACCAACCTGATCTTACTTATCACATGTAGATCTCCACCATGATCTTGCAACACCCTGCAGATCAAACCTGATCTTACATACCTGGAAGAACCTTGTGATTCCACCAACGGAAGAACTCTCCTAGTTCTACACTTTACAATACAGCCCATGAGTCTATTATATAGATCCCATGCATATAATAATTAGACAAGCGGCTCAAGACTCAAACTAGTCTTTAACATGCAAACAACCCATTCAACTAACTGATTGTTCGTCAACAACCAGTTCTAGAACCGCACAAGCGATCGACGTCAATCCCTGTTTGACTGGAGGTGACCAACGTCAGCCAACTTCTACTGATGTCAGTTTCCCTTTGCACTGACCCATGATCGACGTCAATGATCCTACCAATGTCGGTGACTATGACACTTAGCAACCTCCATGTTTGCATCTGGGTGAAGCTTTTAGCTCCACAACCTAACAATCTCCCACTTGGAGATAAACAGCTGCACCTGTACCTATACCAGTACATTGTCTAATATGTATCCTGGCTTGTATTCCTCTTCAAGCTCAATCTTGAAGACCAACCACCACACACCCTGTGGTGCTACGCCTGTGTCTGAATTTCTCCATTCTCAGCTTACCTTCTTCTGCCGTTGCTATACTCCCACTCAATCAAAAACCCCTGAGAGTGACCTGTAATCAACAAACACTAACCATATCTAAACCACCTGTTAGTAAACCTCGCTCTGAAAACCTCTAACCTCACTCTGATACCAATTGACAGGACCTAGGTTCCCCAAAGCTCTGACACAACTTGTTAGATTTAAGAGCACATATGATTACCTTTGTATAAGCAACTAAACATGCAGAATTATACCAGAAGTACAAGTAACTATCAATGAGAAATAGCACAGAATATGAGAGGCAACACACAATTGTATTCAACTCAGTTAGAAGGAAATTACAATAAAGAGATCACACTCTTTCATCCACTTCGTGGGCATACCAGTAATCTTCCCTCAAGAGTAATCTTCTCTCAATATAGGTCACAACAAACAGCTAACACAAAGCTGTGGTTCACCTCAACCAATCAGTACAATACTGCCAGTACAATTGAGTACGAACCAGTACTCCAAGTAGATCTCCCCTAATCTTGATCCTTGATGTGTTGATGTCACCTTTGATCTTGCTCCCTCATAGATCTACTTTTGACCTCGCACACACACACCCTTGCAAACCAACCTGATCTTACTTATCACATGTAGATGTCCACCATGATCTTGCAACACCCTGCAGATCAAACCTGATCTTACATACTTGGAAGAACCCTGTGATTCCACCAATGGAAGAACTCTCCTAGTTTTACACTTTACAATATAGCCCATGAGTCTATTATATAGATCCCATGCATACAATAATTAGACAAGCGGCTCAAGACTCGAACTAGTCTTTAACATGCAAACAACCCGTTCAACTAACTGACTATTCATCAACAACCAATTTTGGAACCGTACAGGCGACCGATGTCAGTCTTTGTCTGACTAGAGGTGACCGACATCGACTGACTCCTGTCGATGTCGATTTCCCTTTGCACTGACCCATGACCGACATCAGTGATCCTGTCGACATCGGTGACTGTGACACTCAGCAACCTCCATGTTTGCATCTGGGTGAAGCTTTTAGCTCCACAACCTAACACTCTTATATCTAAATAATGCAATATTTCCTATTTATAGAGGCATTTTTATTTTCCATAAGCGATTTTGCATGACAATAGGCAGTTTTGACTTAAATAGGTCAAACAATAAATGTTGTCTAAATAAAGTTTTATTTTCATCATTATGTGTATATTATATATAAAAATTTGACATTCTATAAATATTTATAATCACTTTATATATTTTTTCATTATGTTGTTAAAATCTATCATTTTTTTCCTAAATCACAAAACTATATATTGTGACTTGTAGTATTGCATTTTAAGTCATAATATTGCTTAGACATTAGCGGTTTTTCAAAAATCATACGGTTATGGTCAAGATTAATAAACTATCAACAAAACCACATTTTTGTTAGTTGTAGTTTTGTCTCAAACCTACGGTTTTATGCTCTCTGGAAGTGATTTTACACTTAACTGACTGTGTATATATGGTTTTGCCTTCTGTAGTTGTATTTTTTCACTCATTTTTGTGTTTAATTTATCCTTTTTGAGTGCATTTCTAAGGGTCACTTTCAGTGAATTTTGAGTCATTTGAAGGGTTCTACAAGTCCCAAATTACATTTGGCATCGAGGGTGCTTCCCCTTGACCCCACCCTATACCGCAATAGGGAGCATGCCCAAGGTACTACCCACAAACCCATAAAGGGCGCTGCCCCTTGACACCATTGGGGGATATCTCCCCTAGACCCCCGTATTGTGGTTCCTCATCCAAAGAAGTTATAAATCCAAATCATGATTTTTTTAGTGGTTTTTATTAAATATTATTGGACTAAAATTTTATTTCATGTAGGGGTGAATCTAATAAAAAAATTGACTTGCTAACATCTACTCTTGCAAGTCATATTTTTGTCTAACGTCTTGTCTTGCCTGTTACCCTTCCAAGATTGCCAATTGAAACTAATAATCATTTGTCTTACAGGTCACCTATAAAAAATATTTTGGCATTTAGAAAAATCATTTTGTAAATATCTTGTATATGTTTTGTATATCTCACATCTAAATTAATCAGTTAATAAATCTTTTTGTTTGCTTGTGTGTCACCCAAGGGCTACAGTGGTATATGTTCTCCTTGCATCCTTACAGTGATTCTTGAAGGATCAAAAACTACTAACAAATCCTCCCATTTTTATTTTTTATGGGAAACATGATGTGGAATTGACACCCATACACTTTTTATAGTCTTAGGGGGGATATTGACCTTTGGTTTCACCACCACACACTAATCCACTCTCAATGTTCTAATGGAGTATAAATATTAGGTACATATATCATTAGGCTAAGCGATTGACCCCGTACAGGTCCTTCATGAAGGGGAAGAGTTTATTCTCTAAAATATGCATTAGATAACACACTACATAGACTTGGGCCCCATTTTACCTAATGTATATAAGGGATGCCCCTAGAGAGTATGTTCAACTTAACATAGGATCATCAGTCGTAACAGGTGACTTGCTATTAGAACCAGTATCAGCTCTCAAGTGGCCATCATGTGTAGATGGGATTAATAGGGTTCAAGAGATTATATAATGGGTCACCATCCTACAACCTCACCTATAAATTCATTAGACAGTGTAGTCATCAGGTTACACACCCAAAATCAGCTTATTAAAGACATGTTTGTGGTTTGCTTGATTTGGTAAGTGTTGTGTTAGACTAGTGGTGTTTATGATCCAAGTCAGCCTCTTACATAAGCCTATACACACCTATGTAGTCATTTTTCATCATCTTGTATATACTTTTACATCCTTGTCCACATCCTCTTGAATATATTTATTTTGTATATTTGTATATATCCTTTTAAGCTTATCTCATCTTGTCCTAGTCTAGTCTCATCTATCTAACACTAGTCATTTCCCATCTCTTATTTACCTTAATCAAGTGTTATCTTATCATATTCCAACCTCATATTATTCACTTAACCTTAACATTAATCATTCCTGGCATCATCTTTATCACTTACTCCACCTTGTCTATAATCAATCTTGGTCACGTCATAATCTTTTTATCACCATATCCTCACATCATCTTGCCTTGTCTTACTCATTGCTAGAGTCTTGGTCCAAACCATATTACCCATCACAAAACTCACCTTACTTGAAAAATTCTCACTTATCTTTACCTTGTCTAGCCTAATCACCTTGTCCACCTTTTTATCCCTTGAAACCTAGTCTAGTCATAGTCCTTACCTTATCATCCCCTTAACTCTACTAATAAATTTGTTAAGTCTGTAGTCTAACATCAGTCTTCATCTACATTAAAAACAATATTATTTATGTATCAGGGCCATTATCATTAGCTTGCTTTTGTCTAATCAAGTTTTATTCATAATCACAATCCTATCAACCTATCAATCAAATCATCTCATCTTATTTGAGTCAATCATCTTGGTCTTGAGCTAGTCTTCATCTAATCAACCCCAAGTCAAAATTAGTCTTTTGGGATAGTCTATCCCCTTTTTGAATCTTAGACATTGTCATAGCTCACCCAATCAGATCCAATAAAAATCATCAAAGTCTAGCTCACATCTTAATTTAGTCTACTTGATCTTATCCCATCATATCACATCAAATATCTAGTCAAACTTAAAATTTTACTAAAGTTAGCCTTTGTCCAAATTCATTCCACACATCCCATCTTCATCCTTTAATATTTCCATTCGATCCTCTACACCTATCGATTAGGGTCAGTGAACCATATCATCTCTACCTTTCTCTCATCATTATCCATGGCATATAAAAAATATTTGGTCAATACCCTAATTAAGCAATGTCTCATTGGTAATAGGGATATGTTCCTCTCTTACCTCCTTGAGATGAGCACTCATCCCATATAATTCAATCCTATCCACCCAACATTAACTCTATTTTTCACCCATCTATGCTAGACAAATCTTAGTCTTCACAACACCCCATCTCATTTAAACCCTCCATCTACTAGTCAGAGCCAGTCATCTACCCCTTCTTAAAATAGCAAAGGGGATCTTATCCTGGCCACCTTGTCTACTAGTCAACTAACCTAATCATAACAACAACCATCTAATCCAAAACCTAATGCTTCCATATCCAAAGCACAAAGTGAAGAGAACCCCTATACTCCTCTTCTTATATCATTAGAAGCCCTCTTCTACCAACTTATTATTAATGACATGATGGTCTATCTACCCATAAGACATCTAAATCTCACCAAGCCTAATCCATCTTGGTATAATGCTAATTACTTGATCTAGAGTTTAGTTCAAAAAAAGGTCACAAGTCATGATGAAAACTCTTGCGCATGGAAGAGCTCATCGAGAGCTTTTCGGTGCTTCTTTTAGATCACAAAATGGAGTCTAAATGCCCAAGTTATAGGATAATAAATTTATTCTATGACAAGCATAATAAGGAGGTGTCATAATGTGTGGAACAATAAGAATGAGACAAGTGGACCAATCACCCATTGACACATGGTAGTGCATTTCTATATAGTTGTGCAAAAATTTGATTTGGTGTTTGGTTTGGTTTCAGCCTCTGGTCTTTGACAGGTGGTCATATGGAGAACTGTGGGCCCCGCTATTGGCTCATTGGGGGCCCTCAGCGAGGGTCGACACACTTGGTTAAGGGGGGGTGCCTTGGCCTCCATCTCACATTGCATTATATATGCATTTGTTTTTAAACCATTATTTTGTACCCACCAAATGCATGTGGGACAAATCAATTGTATGTTTTGAATAGCTTGGTAAAATTTGTAATTACCATTCCCCATTAAGTCACATGGGAGAACCCACACTTTCCATGCCTTCCAACCACATCCGAGTCCACACAACTCAAGATTATCTGCTAAGATTGGAGATCATGAGAAATGCCAACACGTATGCCGAGCCAAAGAACCTCGAGAATGGGTCATTGAAATACATGCCACATCCATATAGCTCATGGAACATGAGAAGAGGACATGCCATAGTGTATATGATAAGTTGGTACACCTACCAATGAATTAGGCTAAGTTTGGTGCCTTGAGCCCACCAAAAGGAGCGTCAACAATGTTTAAGAAGTCGCCATCCTTTAAAAAGACTTGAAAGGCGATCCCATTTGCCAATGTGGGATAAATGATAGTCTAAGCACCTAAAAAGGAGGCCAAAGACTTGAACTCATGACCCACCAAGCACAAGGGATAAGTCTTGACTGACTACGCTATGGGTTCACAAATAATATAAAAAAGCTATGAACTTGTATTTGAAGGTAACCTTCGCAGGACTATGTATTATTTTTTAAGAGGCCGAGAGCTAGATGGAAGCTTGGGGAAAGCTAGCAAATGGATTTTAATCCATTATCCAATTTGGTGCATAGTAAGTAATCCTTTTTAATTATGTTTTGTAATTAAAAAGAGAATGTTATTATTATTATTTGGATAGACCAATATATTAAATGAAGGGACCAAAGCACCTTCGAAAGGGGATTGAAGAATAAGGAAGGATTACATATTGCCGAGCTTGAGTATATCAACAAAGGTGGAATTCTTGAATAGAGATCAGGCCTGAGGGAATTTGTGCAGCATTTCAAGAAATTTGTAAGCCATTTGTTACACAAATTTAATAGAAACAGTCCTCACTATTTAGCAGACCCAAAGTTGTAGGCAACAGATGCCAAACTCTATTATCAATGTCAGATGGTAATTTGTATTTTGTTTGTATGTTTTAATTCAGTTTTTATGATTTTTTAATATATGAAAAGTTTAAAAATTGATATTTTATGACATTTTTAAAAACAAACCAGTTTTATTGGTGAATGGAAGTTAAAAGTCATTCGACGGTTCCAATCCAATTTGTTAACTGAGAATACATAAATGCCAAAAAATTTGTAGGTTATGTTAAGTATTTAGAGAATTTTTTAAGTTTGAGAAATTTAGAATCTATAGTTTTAAACTTCACTTTGGGTTTATCAGTGTAGTTTATGGATCAAATTGGTATCAGAGCAGTTAGAAAGCAAGGTTAGCTTCTGATTGTGTGATTTGATAGTTGCTTTCAGTTTATTGGTTTTCAACATCACTTGATTAGATTATAGTGTAAATTTTTGGAATCAGTGTGTTTGTAGGAAACTATGGTTAAGTTGTCACAAAAAGCTAAGATGGAAGAGCTTGAAGCCATCAATACCCAGATTCAGGATGAGAATGCATTCCTAAGATGCAAGCTCTTAACTCTTGAAGAACAAGTTGTAAGTTTGAAATCAGAGCTTGAATCTAAGGATGAGCTCTTGATCAAATTGCAGTGTGGTGAACCAAAGAAGGCAATGTCTTCTACTTCAGATGCAGAGACTATGACTGAGTGCACTGTAAGTTATTCACCAAGTAATTCATCTTCTTTTTTCCATTCAGATTCAAGTAATAATACTTTTGGTAGTTTTAAACAACACACTAAAGGTATAGTATCTAAATTGTTGAATAAAATGGGCTTTAATGGAAGAGATCTTGGTCGAAATGGCCAAGAAATTACTAACCCAATACAAGTAGAACATAGATCTCTTCATGTAGGTTTGGTTTACACTAGTGAGCAGGTGGATATTGGAGAAACTTCCTCCATGACTAAAGGAAGACAAGCTTCTGATAGCAAAGGACCGAAGCCACTAGTAGATCATGTGCAATGTAAGAGAACACGTAAATGAGGTATTGAGATTCCACCTCCTAGTTCCTAAACTAGAGTTAGCACTAAATCTTTTGATCCACTTTTTAAGTTTAATAAATTTGGATTTAACATTCAAAAGATGATGCAATCATTCATTACACTTTTTTTGGAATGCATAACCACAGTGTTGCATTTTGTTGGAAGATACATGCTTTGATTAAGTAGATTGCAAGTGTTAAAGACCATTCTCTTCAATGCAAAGTGAGAAAAGGTAAAAGGGAGACCTCACCTAAGAAGGTTTTATGCACTCATTACCATATGAGTGGACATCGGATTGATCATTGTTTTAAACTTCAATCATCTTCTCATTCGAGAAATGGTAAAACTTAGATGATTTATCAACCTATTAATAATGTCAATGAAGTTAAATCAATCCATAATGATGTTAAAGAATCCACTAAGGAAATCAAGTTAACTAGGCAGAAAATTTGATTAAGTGGATTTATCATACATTTATTTTTCAAAGCATTACTAAGAATTTTGTTAAGGGAAAGAACAAGATTTGATGATGAATTAGTAGAGCTTGTGAGAACACTTCGAGACAAGTTTATCATTTGAAGTATTTCAATTCTCACCTTATGATGAATAGCTCTATGTTTTGGAATCTCCTATTTATGTTGAGTTAGTTGTCTATAGGACTTGAACTCATTTGATCAATTGGAGATAATAGCAAAATGCATGTTGTGGGTTGAGTTAATTCCCTTAAAACACTTGTCTCAGATTTGACTGCTATTTTGGGAATGTATCTATTTTTGGCACATGGATGTATAGATGCATTGTAAGACCCTATGGGCATGTTTGGATGTTAGGCAATATACACTTTGTGTTGTTTGCATTTGCTTAGCATTGTAAGTCCCATATCAGGGCAATGTATTTCAACATGTCCACAACATTTAATGTATGTTGTTGGCACTAACAAACTTGTTTTGCAGTTATATTGGGAATTATTTCAATTTATTGATAGTTCATCACTTTATAGGATGTGACATGGGCATATAGTTTTGGTATGTTGTGATCAGTTTATTGGTAGTTGCAGATTCCTTTACTCATGCCATGTTGTAGGCATTTTCACTTGAGTTATGAATCATTTATTTTTCCAATGTTTATCTCTTGCTATGATTGGGTTTTGTTTGATGTGATGCAGTAGAACAGTTATCAGTTTTCAGGAGATAGTAGACTTTTGGAGACCAAAAGCCTCTTTTGTAGGGAGGTGTGATCCATATTTTAGTTCAAAAAAAGGTCCCAATTCATGACGAAAGCTCTTTCACATGGAAGAGATCATCAAGAGCTTTTTGGTGCTTCTTTTGGATCACAAAATGGAGTCTAAATGCCCAAGTTATAGGCTTATAAAGTTATTTTGTGATAGGTATAATAAGGAGGTGTCACAATGCGTGGCACAATAAGAATGTGACAAGTGGACCAATCACCCATTGACACATGGTAGTACATTTCTGTATGGTCATGCAAAAATTTGGTTTGGTGTTTGGTTTGGTTTCAGCCTCTAGTATTTGATAGGCAGTCATATGGAGAACCGTGGGCCCCGCTATTAGCTCATTGGGTGCCCTTAGTGAGGGTAGACACACTTGGTTAAGAAGTGGTGCCTTGGCCTCCATCTCACATTGCATTGTGTTTGCATTTGTTTTTAAACCATTATTTTTTACCCACCAAATGCATGTGGGACAAATCAATTATATGTTTTAAATAGCTTGGTAAAATTTGTAATTACCATTCCCCATTAAGTCACATGGGAGAAGCCACACTTGCCACAGCTTCCAACCACGTCCGAGTCCACACAACTCAAGATTATCTGTTAAGATTAGAGATCGTGATAAATGCCAACATGTACGCCAAGCCAAAGAACCTTAAGAATGGGACACCAAAATGCATGCCACGTCTATATAGCTCGTGTAACGTGAGAAGAGGGTATGCCATAGTGCATATGCTAAGTTGGTACACCTACCAATGAATTAGGCTAAGTTTGGCACCTTAAGCCCACCAAAAGGGGTGTCGATAATGTTTGAGAAGCTACCAGCCTTTAAAAAGACTTGAAAGCCGATCCCATTTGTCAATGTGGGATAAAGGATAGTCTAAGCACCCAAAAAGGAGGTCGAAGACTTGAACTCATGACCCACCAAGAAAAAGGGATAAGTCTTAACCGACTATGCTATGGTTTCACAAACAATATAAAAAAGCTATGAACTTGTATTTGAAGGTGAGCTTTGCAAGACTGTGTATTATTTTTTAAGAGGCCAAGAGCTAGATGGAAGCTTGGAGAAAGCTAGCACATGGATTTTAATTCATTATCCGACCTGGTACACAGTAAGTAAGCCTCTTTAATTATGTTTTGTAATTAAAAAGAGAATGTTATTATTATTATTTGGATAGACCAATAGTTTAAGTGAAGGGACCAAAGCACCTTCGAAAGGGGATTGAAGACTGAGGAAGGATTTCGTGTTGCCAAGCTTGAGTATATCAGTGAAGGTGGAATTCTTGGACAAAGATCAGGCCTGAGAGAAGTTGTGTTGTGTTTCAATAAATTTGTAAGCCATTTGTTGAACAAATTTAATAGAAATGGTCCTCACTATTGGGTAGACCCGGAGACATAGGCAAGAGATGCTGAACTCCGTTATCAATTTTGGATGGTAATTTGTCTTTTATTTGCATGTTTTAATTCAATTTTTATAATTTTTTAATATATGCAAAGATTAAAAATTGACATTTTACATCATTTTTAAAAAAAACCAATTTTATTGGTGAATGGAAGTTAAAAATCATTCGACGGTTCCAATCCAATTCGATAACCGAGAATACATAAATGCCAAACAATTTGCAAGTTATTTTGAGTAGTTCAAGAATTTGTTAAGTTTGAGAAATTCAAAATCCGTAGTTTTAAACTTCACTTTGAGTTTATCAGTGTAGTTTACATATCATTACTATTGTATAGGTCACCAAACCTGGGTGTATATCATTAATCAATGTCATAATTTCCAAAACTATGTCCAAAACCTCATCGACTGTGGTGACATAGAAATTGAGAATGAATCAGATGAGTCTCCATCATTGGGTGAAAAAAATGAAGAATGTCAAGATTCCATTCCTAATCATGATCAATCCCTTTATTTTCTAATCCAAGTTCAAGACATCAAATCAATCTTCCATGGTCCTCCCATCTTTAAAAAATCCTCCATAGAATATGATTCTATTCCCCATGAACCTAGTTCACCCTTCTCTCATGAGTCCTTCCATGGACCTATCTTTGTCGAATCCATTATCTCCCCATCCTCACATCAAAGAACCCATGTTGAGAGGTCACTTGAGGATAATGAATCCTCTATTATTATCATCACCTCATCAACATCACTATCACCATCATTAAAATCAACATTAGAGTCAATACAAGTCTTATCTACATAAGGATCTTGTTCAACACCTGTATCTAAATCAGATTCCTCATCAAAAACATCATCCCTCATAGATGTTGTAGCAAATGATGACTATGCCTTACCTTTTGAAGAAATTTCCAATTCATATGAAAATCAATCACCAATCATATATGATAAATTCATAACAAATTTTTTACAAGCTTTATCTGTCGAAGATAGTCAGAGTGGATCTAATCCCACATCGGATGCATATCCTATAGCTAGTCCTAATGATCCTTTTACTGATATTGAGGAGATATTCTCTGATGTCAAAATTGGGTCACCTATAGACCCCTATGAGGATTGTGTTGCCCAATCACCACTCATTGACGTCATTATACCATCTCCCCCAACTTTAGCCATCATAGATCCCTTTCTTCCCATCAATGATCATTTAATCACCTCCCTCCATAGGGACTAACAAGAACATACATCATTGGACTCTTCTCGAAGTAATAAAATATGTGCCACAAATACAAAGGTCTAAGACCATAATCCAAAATTCATAATTCATGATCAAATCACCTTTGATCTAATAAGTCAAAATCAAGAAAAGTCAAATCATTGACCTAATCAAAATGTGTCTTCCCCTAGTTAATCATTCTGTAAGGCACGAGGGGACCATAAAAGTTAAAATAATAATCATCTATCAAGCCAAAAATTAAATTCCTCTGGTGAAGCCCAAAATCAAGCACCAAGGGGAAGTCAAAGTCAAATCCATTCAACAAATCAAAATAATTTCAAAAGTAGTATCAAGATGGCCAATATTCCTTCAAATAATTAGATCAAAGAAGAATCACGTTGTTTAAAATTCTTGGATCTCTTTAAATATTTTATCACATGGCACCAATCAAATGTGGAATGTCTAACATCTTCAATGATGTGTGCAATTACTAGTCCTAATCCTCAAATACCCATCACATCTTCCTATCATGCTCCCACAATCCCATCAAGTCTTACCACACATTCTAGTCCATTACACCCCCATCAAAAACAAGATCTAAACCAATCCATACCTCACATCACCTTTCTAGGAAACATCATCTCTCATAGGGGTAATGAAGACACCTAGACTAGATATCTAGAGGAGTCTCAATTGAGAATCAACAAAATCCATACAAGTATCAATCCATCTATCAATGATAACATGATCCTGGCATCACATCTCTCTAGAATAGGTGTTGGTTGAAGATCAATAATGTGTCAGCATTCTTGCATCTCTCACCCACATCCAATAAATTGAGATGCTAAAAAATAAAACAAGTCAAAAGATTAAAAAAAGAATCATTCATGCAATGTTAAAAACTAGTCTTTTGGCATCTTGGGAAAGTACCATGATGAAAACCAGTTTTTGGCATCACGGTAAAATAATATATTATCTACATTTTACCTCAATACTTTGGGGAAAAAACCATCCTTTTTCAAACCCATCCATGTCATATACCTCTATCCATTACATCGCATCTACCATCATATCGTGCATCCTATTGTGTCCCTCCTTTCCTCTAGTCTTGACCTTTCAAAGGGAATGGAAGATGTCTTCATAAATGTTTGGAATCATCTTGGCATATTATCCACTGGACATTTGGGAAACTATCTATTTGGTTCCTTAACAAGGTGGTCACTGGCAATCCCTAGTCCATTCTCCCTTAGCTCGCATCCCCTTTTCACCATTGCCATCATCCTTTTATTGTCCCATCCATTATTCCATCCATCCTTATCTTATTTTCTAGGATTGGTATTCCCTTTGCTAGTAACCCCATTCATATAGTGTACATACATATCCTAAAAAGACCTAAAAATTAAAATATTCAAAAAACCCTAAAAGTTATAAAATCCATAAAATCCCAAAACATCTAGTTATCGTGTCTTGTCATATGTCTTGATTATCCCAATCATCTTCTCTAATGTCCTAAGATTGGTCTTATCATCTTATAATCTTGCTTTGTCCCAACATCCTAGTCATCTTGTCCTCTGTCTTTAGTAGCCTTATCATAATCTTATTACCTTGTCTAATCCAAATCCATATCCAAATCTCTATCCTAATCCAAGACCATAGTCTACTCCAAGTCAAAGTTCCTAGCCTAAATCCATACCCTACTAATCCTCATCTAAGTCACTAATCTATTCCAAATCCATACGCTTATCCAAGGTCTATAACCTTAATCCAATTTCACATCATCATGATCAACTTATTCCAACTCATCACTTGATCAATCATCCCATCAACTCTATTTAGGACCATTACATAAGACACAATGACATTTCATGTAGAAACTTGTGTATGTTACATGTTTGTTGTTTGATTTATTTATATGTCTTTTATCATGTACATTTTTGGTTATCTTTCATTTATTTATTTTTAGTCTGGTGTCATGTTTCTTTTTACTATTGGGAAATGAACAAGGATTCTATGATGACACCAAAAACCATAATGATTCTTTTACATGCCCTCGATGATGCAAAGTTCACTATTTGCCCCTTTTATGCACATTGGCACAATGTCTCCTTGGTCATACGTATATCATGGGGCATATTTCTAAGTGATATATTTAATGTATTTCTTAGACTATGATGAGATTTATTACAAAAATGATGGATTGATCATCTACACACTCATCATTTATCCTATCCTCTATCACTTGCCTAATCATCTAATCATATCAATCCCATCATCATGCTAATCATCCCAATCCACTCATCTAATATCCAAGCATGTTTGCTAATATTTTTATCTTCATCTAAGTCACATCATCTATATAGCAAATAAAATGTCTAATAATCATCATCATCCTAATATTCTAAGCCATCATTGTCATCTATCATCTAGTCTAAACTACATTGGGCTAAGGTCTTTTCAAACTATGTAGGTAGTGTTCAACAACATAATATGGCTAAGGTCAACTCAACCATTCTCACCTCTTTCTTAATCATTAGTCATCACATCTATCTTGTCTTTCCTCTTCCTTGAGTCTTGCATCAGACAAATCCTTGAGCTATAATATCAATCAATATATTAATCAATCACCATCCCCACAATCATCTCCTTAATATTTTTTTCAATCGCCCACACCTGTTGATTGGGCCTAACAAATCACCACTTCCATAATTTCTTCCATCAGTCATCCATTATCATTGATTGGTCAATTTATCATTTAAAGTCTATGGTTTCCTTCTTCGATTGGAGCATGCCCATGACTATAAATTTATTATATCTCTCCCTCCCTTGCATGTGTCCTTGCGAGGGGAATCATCACTATTAATCACATTATGGATCATTTATTTAATGTAATTCAATCTAATTATTCCCCTTCATCTCTTGACCACTCGATCATATCATTAGCTTCATCATATTTCTCAACTTCAGCCTTGAGCCACACTCATCATCTTGGCCTACAACTCTCCTTTACATGAATCCTTGCTTGGGATAAGTCAAAAGCTTTCAGCCTTTTTTTGTCTTATCATCATCACATGGTTGATTCCCCCTTGGGATGTGTCAATAACTATGACATAGACATTTTCCCCTCCCTGTGCATAAGCCATTACCAAGTTTATCATCACTTTGTATCTCATCATTGATGTCAATTTAATATTCTTCATCATCGATACCACATCTCACATCCCATCCCCTTCTCTATTATTTGCATCATGCCCTTTGTTTCCTCTTTCAAGTTGTTATCCGTCCCAATCTTCCCCGTGTGTCCCCTCGAGGGGGTATCATATCCATTAACATCATCTACTCACAATGCCATTTCAAAGAGGGGAAAAATGTATACACCTAAATTATCTCACTTCCTTTATCATCACTAGAATTGTTATTAGTCAACACTAATTCCATTTATCTCATTTATCCCCTCTAATTCCACCTAATATCACCTCTTATAGTCATCTATTTAACATCCCATTCATTCTTATTTATCACACTAACCTTATTCCTACCCCATAAATATATTAATACTTATAATCATCTCTTAATCCTACTTATCCATTATTTAGGAATTTAAAATTCTCACGACCCACCTACCCACCTACCCTATCCTATTCCTAAGATATCCTACATCCCTAGTCCCTAATCACCTATTATAACTACCTACTAATCTTACTTATCCCCCCTCATGGATTCTAGAATTCTCCAATTCTAGAATCCTCTCTAACTTAGCCCTTTTTCTCTAGAAGCCTCTATTATAGAGGCTTCTAAGGAATCTTTAATTCCTTTTTGATCCTCCCTCTCTCTTCTATTGAAGTAATCCACTCTTTTATGGCCAAATAAATATAAGAATCCATAAAATATCCATGCCAACATTATCAATGATTCCACACTCTCATCAAAATCATTGATCAAGTTAAAGTCACGCCAAAATTTTGATTCTATCCATAGCAAAACAACATAATCAAGAATCATTAAAACCCTGATTGAATATCTTGGAGAGAGGATAAGAGGATCAAGGTAATGGTAAGAATTTCCTTATTATTTTTTATTTGCTTCCGTAATCTCTTCCTTTGATGTTATTATGTTTTGGGTTAAATTTGCTATTTATAGTAATTTAAATTCATAAGCTCAAAAATACAATCATACAAAACCCATGATGGAAAGGATAAACCAAAGAGGACAAGATTATTTCAAAAACAAATACCAAGGAATCACAATGATGCAAATAATAAATAAACCCAAGAGGGAAATAATGTAAAAAGGAAGCTACCAAGAATAAAAGAGGACATAATGGTTGAATAAACCTAAGAGGGAAAGAATATAAAAATTAAAGAGACCAAAGAATCATAAGAGATGCAAAGGCCAAATAAACCCAAGCGAGTAGGATTGTAAAAATTACAAAGATCAAATAATCATTAAGGACAGAAAGGCCAAATAAACCCAAGAGGGAGAGACATGAAAAGTAAAGATGCCAATGAATCATGAAGGATGCAAATGATGAATAAATCAAAGAGGGAGATGCTAGAGAAGGTAAAATTTATTAAAGTAAACATGATACAGGAAAATTAATGAGAAAGAAATAATCAAATGTTTAATATAATGAAGCAATATCCAAAACATGAAAACATATGAGATGAAATGTGTAGTAAGTGTATGACTGTTCATAAATGTCCTAGAATATATTTACATGTATTAACCATAACATCATAAATATTATGCAACAACTGATAACCTACCTTAACCATAATCTTGTGATATAATTGATAACCATCCTCAACCATGATATTTTATATTTTATCTAAAATATATTCAGGAAAACCTTTTTGAATAGCCTCAATAAATAAATTAGGTGTGTGATAATTGGGAAGATGTTGAACCTCTGGATGTGAATAAGGTACAAGGGGAAGAAAATATTATTTCATGAGAGGATGTTATGCTTATAAGGGAAGTTGTTCCTAAATATTATGAACATGGTGTGATGGTCACAAAAGATCTCAATGCCCCTACCTTTTAAGCATAGATGTGTTGTTGATATGCTCTATACTTGGATATGGAGTGAGTATAACACTCATGCCAAAATAATAATGTTCCCCTTTATTGGGGATATGTGGATGAGTTATTTTTTAATTAAAACATCTAAATGATGAGAAGAAGGTCGTGGCTCATGATGAAATGTCTCTAAATTTTGTTTAAAGGTAAGAAAATACACCATAGAATGAATAGTGGTCCCATGAAAGTAAAAAATGTGCCTAGGTGGGGAATATGAATGTGGTGGTCAACCATCCAATAGAGGAGCTTGTCCATGTGAATGTTGTTTCTCTAAGTGTATCTTATGTTCTCTAAATTTATAAATTATATTCCCATATACATTGTGAAATGTAAAAAAAATACACTACATGCTAACCTCCTAAATCCTCCATCAAAATCCTTAATGTTGGTGGGTATGGTGCCAAATACAACATCTTGAGAGGGACACTATTTTAAATATTAGGGGACTTATCAAAAAGAACCAAGTCAATACTAGGATCATCAAAAAAATCACTAGGAATATCGAAAGTAAATGACTCATCGTGCACGTTTAAACAAGAAAAAATAATCATATTAATATTAGAGTTGAAGGACGTTTGCTTGTGAGATTTTAAAGGTATGACTTAGAATGTATGATTTCCATATGTTATGTTTGGTTGTAGCTAAACAAAAATGGATCATGTAATGTATAACCATCACCATAGTTGGGAGAGGTGAGATCCACATTGATGGATTCACCCATAATGTCATTAAAAGTGTTAGTGCTAGGAGATTTCAATTGAATAATTGTTATGGTGATGTCATCCATTTCCCTCTTGCAAGAATGGGATCACAAGGTAGGATTAAATTGACCTATGATGCTAGGAAGAATGTCAAAAGTTTTGATTTTATATTAATATCATTATCATTGTCAATAAGGTTGGGTGGGATATTTCCCCCAAGCTCATGGTGACCACTATAACCTCAAATTTAATTGACAGGATATTTAAAAGGTTGATATTCACAAAAAAGAATAATTTGGAGATTTAAAATGGTAGGAATTTTAAATGCACCATGTTGAAAATTTTCATAATTTTAGGGATTAGTTCCACCTTATATTTTGTTGATAGCCTCCAAGTAGAGGAAATCAACACATTGGCATGTGGAAGAAGCTATTACCCTCATGCAATGAGTCCAAGGGTAGCCAATAAATTTGCTATAGGTTAAGGAAAATTTGAACATTATAACCTCCACCCTAAAAATTCTAGGAGGTATTTTGATAGATACACTCTGTGGGTGTAATTTGTCTTTAATCATATCTTGGCACATGTTACAAGTGGTCGTATGATTGTTTATAGAATACAAAATGGATTTGATGAATTTAAATAGGTGATACATGTTATATAACCCTTTCCAATGAAGGGTCTCTTGAATTAGACATCACCAATTTAAGACTAATAACGAGAGGAATGTCAATATTACAAAGCATGATTTCATTGAGAATCATAGAGTGGATTGGAAGTTTTAAACAAAAGGCATATTTTTTTTATCTTATCAACTTAGATAGATAAACATTTGCATTGATGCATAATATTTTCCTCAAAATTGGACAAGGTAGCTTCTCCCCCCATAGGTGTTCATTAATTAATGTTCATGTAAAAAAGAGTTTGAATTAAGTGATTATGATGTTTGAGAGAGGTTTGAATAAGATTAAAGACTAGAATCCATCTACAAAGATTAGACATTTATTTAATATGATCTCATTCTTTAAGGTTAAGGTGAGCTATATACTATTGTAACTAAGAAATAGAGGTTTGAATGACATCATTTTTGGTTGTAGAAGGTTTTAAACATGATTTTTTTTGTTTTAAAATTTGTTTTGATAGTATTGACTCAACTAACATAGGAAATTCAATCACATATGGCTATATCGACCCTACCAATACATTTCAAGTAGTTACTAATAAATATATCACATATGAAATTCAATCACATATGACTATATCGACCCTACCAATACATTTCAAGTAGTTACTAATAAATATCAACTAATCTAAGACAATTGAGGTAGTTACATGAGAATTAGATAGTTATATAGACCTAGCTAATATAATTGGAAAAATAGATGTATATATTGGCCTGTTCAATATAGTTATAACACAAAGAAATTCCTAAATAATATCAACCAACTGAGTACATTATTTTATATATATTTTATTTTGAAGGTTTTAAGGGGATAGAGATTAGAATCTGACTTGTAGGATAGGCTTGCATAGTTTTGTAAGTTTGGGAAGTAATTTAGGCTGATTTTGAGAGTTTTGATATGAGAAATAATTCACTTCCTGTCATTCATGTTAATTGAGCTCTCATTGTGAGTGTAGGAACTAGGGTTAACTAATATTTATATGTAATTTTTAATTAAATCTCAATATGGTTGATTTTTAAAAGATTTTTTTTCTTAAGGTTGAGTTTTGTTGCTTTTCGAACGATCTAGGAGAGTATTTTGATAGATCCCAAGGTGAACATTAGCTTGGTTAAGTGAATCACACTTGACACAACATGCATGATGTTTGAAAATTTTATCAAAGGCAAGATATCATTCTCTTTCCATGACATCATCATCAAATTCATGATTAAGGAGGAAATCATATGCTAAATTCTAAAGAGAAAAAAAAATTCATGAGAATGACCCATGTTGGCATGAAACCAACAAAACTTTTGATTATTATACCATTGAGGTTTAGTTATGAATCATCAAACTATTTTGGTTGAGGTCTATAAATATTTATACTAAGCTCTTCAATGCTAAGAGGTTGATGGCTATTATTTTTAGAATTTGAGGGAAGAGGTGGGTGAAAAAAGACTTACCATAATTTGTTAGAAATGAGTTACATTTTACAAGCCACCTGACATGATTACATGAATAATATTCTTAGAGTCAACATGAATAGTCTTATTAGAGTAAAAATTATGATTATAGGTATCACTATCACCATCATCAATAATGTTCTTGTTTTTTATTATGTCTCATAATTATTTAGGTATTTTATTTCAATTGAGGCACCTCAAATTGTCTCATGAGGTGGTCTTGTCTTTTAGCTTGATCAAAGGCTTCTTCCAATGAATTAAGAGAGATGGATCCAAATTTGTATTTTAATATTGGATCTAAATCAGTTGCAAAAATATACATGATATTTTCCTTAGATATGTTAAGCTCAAAATGTTTGGCTAGGTATTTCCATCATTTAATGAAGTCATGGGCCAACTAATTATCTACTTATTTGCAATTTATGAAGCTACCCAAGTTATTTTCAGGCAAGTCGTAATATTAAAATTATTGAACCAATGCATTCATAATATTTATAAGTTAATGATAGAGCTATATTTGAGTTTATTGTACCATTACAAAGCATCGCCATTCAAGGTTTTGGAAACTAGTTTGGTAGTTATATAAATGTTAATTTTTGAGCTAATCCTTATAAAAATTCCCAAAGAAGTTAATATTTAAAGTGAAGTCAATGGATCCATCATTGGTTATGGTGGGGGATATTCCACCAACTTATATGGTTGCAATATGAGGAGCTAAGGCTCATTTTAAATATGTTTAATGACTTTGTTGTAAATTGGAGGTTGAGAGATGAGATTCTCAAGATGATCCTTAATTAGGGTTGGTTAACATTGTTTTGGCACTTCCCATTAATGTTTGGCACTTCGCATTAAAGTTTTTAAGGTTTATTTTTCATTTGAAAATTTTTATTTTGATTTTTCATGAAGTGGTTGGAACTATTTGATTGCATATGAGCCTTTTGACTCAAAACCTGCATCATCACTTGAGTAGTATTTAGTGCATTTTGATTTGTTTGAAATTCTTGAGTTTCATGTTTACTAGAGTGAGAATCTTGGGTAGCACTATACGTGGGATTAATATTGGCGTTGATGTTGAAATTTAGAAAGCTAAAGGTTATGCTAACCATACTTGTGGCTAAGTTAGGCATGGTGGATGAAGACAGTTTAAAAGAGTCCATAAAATGACTAACCCCAAGTATTATATAAAAGTTAGCATGAATTTATTCTTGGTATTTTCATAAGTGTTTAGGATGCTATTTAATATGGACTGGCGTATTATGAGGATACTCATGATAGTCTTATGCTTCACCCTCAAAATAATATTCTTCATGGCGTTTCTTTATATCCATAAATCTTATGTTAAAATTAGGTTTAGTAACAAAATTATAATCATTATAAGGGTGTAATTTAGAAATATAAAATTAGTAAGGATTGTGAGAACTTTTTTAGTGTCAATCATGGGTATATTATTATGATTATTAGTACTAAATCCTTAGAAACCTCCAAAGTCTTGGCCAAATTTGTCTTGGTTGTCAATTTTGAAAAATTCTATCATAGGAATGGAATGATAACCTTTAGGGATGATAAAAGAAAATAAATTTGGCAAACAAGGTATGCTTGATAAATTGGGAGAGCTAAGAAGATAAGAAAATAAAATAAGAAAATGACCCAACACAACAATAGGGTAAGATTAACATTAGGTTCAAAAAAAAGAAAGAAGGGTGAATATATTCAAAATATAAATATCCTATAATATATAAAAGGTGAGAAGAGCATATTATATCCAACATATATATAATATGTTGCATTGAAATATGGGGTAGGATTATAAGAAAGAGTTGTTTGCAATAAGGATATCAAAGATATAATTAGGAATTATATTAAATAAAATGGGGAAAAAAATACTCACCTAGATCCGATATGTAAAAGGGGTAAAATAAATAGAGATAAATGTCATTAGGCAGTAACCAATAGGCATCTAGACTAATTTTTGTAACCAAGAGATATCTAACTATAGAATGTAACAAAGAAGTGTTAGCAAATAAAATAGATTCTACAAAGATAACATATAATAAAAAACATATATTGAGCTAAACATGGAAGATAAAAACATACCAATATAATATACACACATATATCCATGAAAGTAAATAAATAAATAATATAGGGAGAGGGATACTTACCTTGGGTTAACTTGTCATTGCATCAATCTCCCCCTTGGCTCGAGTGTCAATTTAATACAAGTATTGTAGGTATAGACCAAGATGTAAGGAATAATAACTTAATATCCATAGTTAGGGATTCTAAATACAAGTTGTACCTTGTTGTTTTAGCTTCTCATCTTATGACCTTCAAGACCTTGTACAAAATAGACCTCCAATATAAGCTCCTAAATCCTAATTCTTATTCTTTTTACTAATGTTGGATTTATGTGCACAAGAAGAGAAGATTGTATATATTTCTTACTTCAAATTATATTTTGGAACTATATAGAGAGAGAGATAAGATACATAAATCTAACCTATCTCAAAAGCTAATGGATTCAACCCAACTGAGTTAGTAGAAATGAAAATAGGGTGAAAATTGTACTACATTGACCTAGCAAATTTCATATGAAACATGACAATGAAGCTAAAATAGATGATAATGGTCTAACCCACCCCAATCTTGGTGCACTCATTAGGACATGCATTTATGGATATTGATGTAATGACGAGTCTTTCCTAATGTGATTTCAATATTTTATGTGCTTATGTGTGCTTGATTTGATTACATACCTTGATTTTTTTTGTATGTTTCACTTGATTTCAAGGCATGATGTAATTTCATAATTATTTCATGTATTCTAGTACAAGAAGTTTGTGTTGTGTCTTATTATATTATTGAAAAAAATCATATGTTCATGATCATGTTTACTTATGCCTAAGGTGTTCCTTATCGTCCTGATGTTTATATCATTATTGTGTTACCATGGTCCATATTACGTTTGGGGCATATATTGGGATAATACCCCAATATTTTTATTATAATATTCATTGTTAAATGTTGAGTACTAATAACTTATTATTATAATTTCCATTTATCATGTTATTATGTTACCATTTGATCTATGTCTTGGGTCAACATTGGATATATATATATATATATATATATATATATATATAATTATTTAATTTATATAAATCATGGATCATAATGACATTCAAATCATGAAAGTGATAAAATATTAAATATAATATCAAGATATAGACAACATAGATAATCATAATATATATATATATATATATATATATATATAGATCCAATGTTGACCCAAGACACACACACACACACACACACACACACACACACACATCCAATGTTGAGCCAAGACATAGATCATATATATATATATATATATATATATATATATATATATATATATATATATATATATATATATATATATATATATATATGTCTTGGGTCAACATTGGATATATATATATGATCTATGTCTTGGGTCAACATTGGATATATATATATATATATATATATATATATATATATATATATATATATATATATATATATATATATATATATATATATATATTATGATTATTTATGTTGTCTATATCTTGATATTATATTTAATATTTTATCACTTTCATGATTTGAATGTCATTATGATCCATGATTTATATAAATTAAATAATTATTATTATATCTCTATCTCAACATCAATACTCATCATCTCATCATAACCTATTCTTTAACTAATCACTATACAACCAAAACCCCAACATTTTTTTGTCAAATCTTAAGGGAGAAAGCATATTATATATATATATATATATATATATATATATATATATATATATATATATATATATGTATATATATATATCATTTTTTTAGTTTGGTTAGTGCCTATGTTTTTTTAAAATGATTATTCATGATGATAGGTATTGGAGGACCATGAATAATAAGGTCTCTAACTTTATTCTTAATGACTCATATTTGAAGCCAGTGTATTCATATGTAGAGGATAATGTCTGGTAAGGGTGCCTAGCTTCACTCTAATCGTCATATATATTTTTAGTAGAATGAGATATTTTATTTTTATTAATTTAAATTTCATCATTCATTATTATTGGAGCTCAACCATGCGTGTGGAGAGGAAAAAAAGTGGTTTTACAAGTTCCTTATATGCATCGCTTCAATTTCAGATATCTCAACTAGATCATTTTACTTTTACTTTGTTATGTGTTTTCTCACACACATCAAAGTGGGTAAAATATAGACATATAAAAATGGCCTAAATTAATTTATTAAATGTTAACTCATATGTTTTTGTGTACTTTTTTATTTATCAAGTATTGGTCTAAATTAGGCATTATGGGTGCATTTATCGATTCTGATTGTTCTCTTCATTATTCTCAACCCCACGAATCATTATCTATCATACACTAATTTTATTTAGATTTATACCAAAAGTACCAAATATCTATCTATAATATAAATTCTTCACAGACAAAGCTTAAACACACATGAGATATCAAACAATCATTTAAGCATTTATCATTGTCTAAAACTAGCATTCCCTGTGGAACACTTTAGACACATGATGTAGGATTTTTATATGACATGTAATTAATATTTATGAAGTTATTTATTTCATTCAAAGTCATATTGTCCATATCAAAACTTCCACCCTTTAAAGACTTGGCAATTTACAAGATACTTATATTATTAACTAGTTTTAATGTAGGCCCCTAGAGTCACATTATTTTCCTTAAAGTATTTGTATATAATCAGTACATTACATTCATTCTAAGAAAAAATAGATTTTTTTTTTTTTGCATGAATACATGAGGTGCATTACAATATTTGAAAACAAAAAATTAAAGTGTGAGAGTAGGTGCACAAAAACTAGAAATTAGATTTTTAGTTTGTGGTACTTAACCATAAGTGGTAGTGTTCTTGGCACCAAAATAGATGATGCTCTTAGATCTAAAAGAGGTAGAGTTCATGACATTTTTTATTGATCCATTTCAAATTTCTAGATGAGATTTTCAAAAAAAAATTATAACACAATTTTATATCTAAAATTAGACAACAATCTTAAAATTTTCATGACATTTATTATTGATCCTTTTCAAAAATTTAGATGAAATTTTTAAAAAGAATTTTATAACACAATTTCATATCCAAATTTAAACAATAATCTTAAAATTTTCACTTTTTAAAAATATATATTAACCTTGTGTTTTCCCACATAACTAGCATGAAAATATTAATTGTGTTAGGACCACAAAATAGAGTTAAATGGAAGAAATGATTTTTTTAAAGCTTTCTCAAAAGCTAAAATATTTATTAATTGCTTTTACAATACACCCAAGCTTGTATAAGTTTATTCTATGTTTTTTCTACATGACAATCAATTGTTGGGTTCAATTTGTAAAATAGTTTAATTATTAATAACACTAATATTTAAATATTAATATAACAATAATGTACATAATTATATGTATCATAGGATAATTTTATTTTATTTTAATAAGTTGTTTTTCATTCCCGTAAAAATAAGTTACATCTTAATTTTGGAAATCTGAAGTGAACAACCAACTTAACTTATAAATTTGTAAAATTTTCCCATTTAAATATATTGTGAACACAATTTCAACCTGCACCAATAATTATTAAATCAAGGTAGTAATCCTTGATCTAAGAGTGGTATGAGAGCCTAGACTTTTTAATTGGTCAATCTTTTTCTCCATTCTTTCCTCTCCTTTCTAAGCCAATCGTTTTTCTTCTAAAAAATCTAGTCTTCCATTTCCATGCTTGCATAGTGGATGTACAAGAGTATTGTCTGAGTTTAGAAAAATTCTCTGATTCACAGACTTTTAGCATAGTGTATCAGCTGAAATATAGGGCGTGATAGACCTGTTGTGGGCATTTTTTTAGAATTCAACACATTTAATGTATTCACACTTGCACAAAAACTATTCTGGAATGTTTATTGGCTATCTCTGGCAAGGTGTTTCAGTCTTTTTGATAGTGTAAAGCAATATTTTAATTTTCAACAACAAATTTGAAAAATTGTGAAAGATATTCTATGAAAACTTGGAAAAAAAACAATCAATTTTTATAAATAAAGGAGAAATAAGGAGAGTAACTCTTTACTCATTTGTTTCTATTGAAAAACATAAATATGGGAATCAAGAAAAATTGAGTATATCATCATGTATGTGATTTTCTTGTTAAGTTGTTGTTAATGATAAGGTGAATTATTTTCACATGCCACCTAGGCACTATGTAATACTATGCTATTGCATGTTTTAATGCCTTTTTCACATATTGTCAAGTATAAATAAAGGGCGAGCTTCTACATACCAACTTGTATGTAGGAAGGGAGGGTATATAAAGAGGTTTGGTATATTAGTTTGGTGGTATATAGAAAATGGGAGCATTTAGAGTGATAAATAACCAATTTTTGGGTTTCAAAAACTTAAAACTCAAACAATGCATTCAATCAAATCAATCTGAGACAACATTGACTAGAAAAGATAGTTGATTAGAATGGTCTTGACAAGTGGAGTACACACTCATCTTTAATGATCTATGGTTCAATATTTACGATAGAGATACATAGCCAATTGAGCCAATAGGGAATGCAAAAGATATTCAAACATGGATGCAAGAAAACCAAAAAACATTGGCTTTGATGAGGGCCTTAGTTGATAGAAATGTGTTTTCTCATATTCAGGGATTCAAAACTCCATGGGAAGCACTTCATAAATTTAAATACTTGTATAATTCCCACTTAGAGATGGAATTCATTATGTTGTAGTTGAATTTGTTTAATCTCAAATTTAAAGATGGTAATATGATGAGATTGGATTCAACAATACATGCAGTCAAGTATGATGTGGATGCCAACGGTGTCAAAATCAACATCCATATGACCACATTCATAAAATCTCTTTTTTCAAACTATTCAACTTACTTGGAGTCTCTAAAATAAAGCAAATATTTGAAGACACATTTGATCAATTAGTTGAAAAGATGGTAGAAAGAGAAAAGGCCTTTGGAAGGAAAATCGAGTCTAGAGGAGAAAGTGTGTTATATGTTGGTTCAAAGTTGTACACCTCATACACTCAACGTTGCACACTTGAAGGAAAATAACAAGTAATAATAAAAAACCTGTTATAATATCATTGTATTCAGGGAAGGGTTTTGCATCAAGATTAGATCAATTTTATAAAATGACTGAGAGACACCTACAGAGGGTATGGTTAGCTCCCTGCTACTTTTAGCTCTGCTTGAAACAAGGTGAGAGAACCTATGAGGTAGTTTTCTCACATGGAGGTATTTTACAATTCAATCTCCATAAATATTCTTGGCACAAGGGACAAATATGATCAGAGCATAACCATGTTTGCACACTTCACCCGTGAAGGGTTGTCACACAAAATGCACAAATACTCTAAGTTATACATAAGCTACTAAAGATAGATGGATTTGAGATTGTAATATTTATTATATAAAATTATTCAACAATAAGGGCTAAATGGAAAATTACAACACTAGAATTTTCAAGCACAAATTGTAAACACATTTCACATGTGCAAAATCTTATGCATTTGCAAGGCAAATAACACTTATAGTATGCAACAGGGTGTATTATTCATAGGGTAGGATAAGTCAGATGATTAAAAAAGAAGGGTGGTGTGCTAATGGGTTTCAAATAGTATGGTATCTAATAGTATTTCATGACAATGTTCCTTAGTAAAGGTGTAGAAAAAATTCAAATACAAGATAATGGTAAACACTAAATGACTCTTGAAACCCTAGAACATACACTGAAATTAAAATCTCAAATACTTTCTCCTGCTAAATTCATGAACCCTAGGTGCCCTTAAAAAAGGTATTCAACAACACATTTCTAAATATAACTATAGAAAGGGATTTATAATCTAGGTGCATGCTCAGACTGACAACCAATAATGAACACACACCCAAATATCCAATCATAAAAACTTGTAAAACATATTATTGCATTTCATTAACAAGATACAATGAAGAACCACAAATAATTTTTAGTGACTTAATGTGCCTTGTCGATTGAAAGGTGTACGCTTAACCATGTACTATCAATTGATGGGAACATGCTCAAGCCTTATCATGTACTACAAGATTGACCTTTTAACTTTGAGCTCACACCATCTAATCTCAATTACCTAAGCAAACATGCTACATCAGATCATAATCTGAGGGGTTGGGCATAACTGGATATTGTTTGTTCTTGGCCCCGAGGAAGTGCCACTTGGTAGTCCTATGGGCTTCTTATGTACCTTCAATTATCTAGTTTTGATCACAAACCATCGAATCATAATGATCCACATCAATGTGCACCATTGGATTTACCTCCATTCAAAAACAAATAGCAACTTTATGGGGCCCAAAAGTGACGCTCATATGATTGTCTTGGAGCATTTGAATCCCTATGGCTAGTCTTTATAGCTTAAAGTTGACATTTTCACACCTATCAAAAGACATCCATGAGACCATCATACCTATAATTCAAAATTTTCTTTGAGGGCTTTGTTCCATGATAATTTGATCAGTACACTCTTTGTCTTCAACATTCATGTTTGGTTCGGCACTTTTATCTTCAGCTTCTCTTTATCATTGGCACTTATGCCTTGGGCTTTCCTTCAACACAATTGTATTACAAAAATTCTTTTAGGCATTATTTCAGGACAATTATCTCAGATAAAATGTCTGAGATAATTTTCTTGAAGGATTTAGACTTCATACTTTTTTCGTAATAATTGAGCTTTATTAGACCTATTGTGCAGGTAAGATGCCTGAAAGAATTTGGTCCTCAAATTTTTGACTTCATTAGAATAATTGTTTTGGACATTTTATCTGAAAAAATTTCATCAAAGAAATTGGTCTCTTGCACTTTTGCCAAAGGAATTGGACCTTTACACTTTTTCTGAAAGAATTGGACCTTTGCACTTTTGTCAAAAGACTTAGCTCCTTTGTCTTCGTCAAGACAATTATTTCAGACATTTTATCTGAAACAATTTCTCTACATAAATTGAACTTTGTCCTTTTTTTAAATAACTTAAACTTTACACTTTTCTCAAATAAATTCAATTCTTTCAAACTTTTTGCATGGGCAAAATGCCCAAAGGAAATAGGATTGTTGCTCCACAACAACTTTGTTGAAAGTACCCTTCAGAAGTTTTGTCAAGGGCACCTACCCTACAGATTTTCCCTTTGGATTTTTGGAATGGCCCTTTAGAACTCTTGAAATTACCCTTCAAACTTTTTGAAAGTGTTCTTCATCCTCCAGACTTATCCTTCAAACTTTTTGAAAGTGCCCATTAAAAATTTTATAAGGGAAAAATGCCTGAAGGAAATGATATTTTAGAAATTTTGCAAAGAAAAAATGACCCTTCAGACCTTTTTTAGATACTTTGACCGAAGTAAATAAGTCCTAATTCTTTTAGGCTTTTTGTGTAGAAAAAATGCCTTAAGGGAAAGTGTCCTTTGGACATTTTACCACGGACAAAAAGTCTAAAACAAATAAGACTTTGCATTTTTTTAAAACAAAGGATTTATTTTGGGCTTTTTGTCCAGGAAAAATGCTCGAAGGTCAGGTGCCCTTTGGATTGTTTATTGTGGACAAAAAAATTGAAACAAATGACCCTTCAATTTTTTTATGAAACACTTAGCCTAATGCAAAACAAGACATTGAATTCCTTCAGATCTTTTGTAGCAGACAAAATGTTTGCTGAAAATAAGTCTTCAGAATTTTTGTCCAAGACCAAAATATCAAAGACATATTTTCATCAGACATTATTTTCATGCAAAAAACTCAAAAAGTTTAAGAAAAAGACACATTCGCCAAGAAATACCAGATTAGAACTTAGCCAATTTTTACATGAACTTGACCTTCCAAAGGAACACTTAAAGATGGAATTTGGGATAAAGACATAGTCATTTACACTTGACAAGGGCCCAATTGCTTTAATGAAATTTTGGGTGCTAACACTGGCTCTCACTCAGGGATGCATACCCCCTACAAGTATGGAGAGAACCACAAAACATAAGATCAAGTGACAATCCATTGAGTCACAAAGTCAAGATGTAGCAACTTTCAGTAAACATTCATGAAAGCTTTACAAAACATGGTAGACTTAACAAAAATAGATCAGGAGGATATATAAATGAAGACACAATAGAACACAAAGGGAAACTATACAATCAAGGCCCAAAATAGAGAGATAACAAACATACAAAGCAATAAAACACTATACAATATGGTACACGTGTTAGGGACTTAATCATAAATTATTTTAAATATGTGTCATTAAAAGATAGCTCCAATATTTCACCATCTGGATCTCTCAAGAAGGAAGTATGCTCCTCAATCCAATAGTTAATGGAATAGGGACCCATCCACAAGGCATCAAACTTGCCATGTTTTCCCTTTTCCTCATGCCTATTGTCCCAAAGTAGAACCAGATCACCTACTTGGAAGGTTCTTGGAGTGACCTTCCTATTGAATATTTTCTCTAGTTTTTCTTTGAACTTGAGGTATCTTTCATGAGTTTGTCTTCAAATTTTATCAAGCTCAATAATTTGGTTCACCCTGCGCTCATAGTGGTTGATCTGTTCATCATCCTCTAGTTGTTTCATGAGATGATAAGTGGGAAAATGTAAATTCATAAGTATAACTTCTTGAGCTCCATAAACAATCTCAAAAGGGATTCTACCTGTAGCTCTCTTAAGTGTGACCTTGTCAGCCCATAAAGCAAATTTCACCTATTCAGCTCATTTATTCTTATCTGCTTCCAAAGTTCACCTAATGATCTTGAGCAAGTTCTTGTTACTGGATTTAGCTTGCTCATTTCCTTGAGGATTGTAATTAGAAACATAGGTCAATTTAATCCCATAGTCTTTACACAATGCCACCAAAGGTTTAGCTTTGAATCTCATAGCATTTTTAGCAACAATTTTAACTGGCACACCAAATCTACAAATAATCTGATTTATTAAAAAAATCATTACTACTTGGTGATTTTTTTTTTTGGTAGGGACTGTCTCAACCCATTTTATGAATTAGTAGTTATAAATAATATCCATCTATGTCCAACACTTGATGAATCAATAATTTCTCCAATGAAATCGATTCCCCATTATCTAAATGGGCCTTTAATTATCATAGGCTACAAGGGAAAATAACCTGAAGTTTTCATCCTCTCAACAAAGCACTGACATTTCTCACACTTTCTAAATTTATGAACAACATCCTTGAACAATGATGTCCACCAATAACCAGCTCTTAGAATTTTATGAGATGTAACCTTAGGTGTAAAATGGCCACCACATACTCCACTATGAAATTATTCAATCAAGATAGTAGTTTTTTCTTCACGCACACATCTCAGGAGAACCCCTTCTGGATTCTTCCATGCTAGTCCATTCTCAGTCAAGAGGTATTTTTGGGATACAAGGTTAAGAGTTTTATTTTGATTCTTATCCAAGTCAGGGGGATAGTTTAGATTTTATAAGTAGTAAACAATATCCTTATACCATAGAGATATGTTAAATTGACTCAAATAATCATCAACATTAAAAATATCAGTGTTTACCTCAATAACTTACAAATAGGTCTCAGCCATAAGCTTGGCTAGACCCATTCCTCTTACTAACTTGGTGGTTTGAATATCCATGTCATACTCTTGTAGCTTGTTGACCCACCTACACCTTTTACTGGATATTTTAGTCTGAGTTAAAATGTCCTTCACCATGGTATGTAGGATGTAGGTGATAATATTTGAACTCAGAAAATACGGCCTAAACATTTTAACAACCTTCAAAAGAGCAAAATCTTATTTCTCCATGATGTTTTAATTTAGTTAAGGACCTTGCATAACTTTTCTAAAGAAAGCTATGGGTTGTTCATGACCATCCTCATTCTTTTGCAACAGAATAAGCAATAGTATTATATGACATAAAAGAGAATATCTGGAATGACTTTGTGTAGTCAAGACTAGCCAAAATAGGGATAGACATTAAATCTCCCTTGATGTCACTAACCACTTACACAGCCTTCTCCCACTTGATGGTTTCGTCCTTATTTAACATAGAATTAATAGGTAAAGTGATCTTTGTAAAATTAGACACAAACCTCCTTAAAAAGTTAATTTGTCCAAAGAAAGACTGAATTCCTTTCTTGCACTATGGGATAAGACTTTGTCAATGGCTTCGATCCTTTTGGGATCAATCATGACACCATCCTTGGACACTATATGTCCCAGCAACTTGACCTTTTGTACTCTAAAGTGGTATTTCTTTAGATTAAGCAAAATTTCAAACTCCTTGCATCTGATCAGTAACTTATCTAGATGTCCTAAATATTCCTCTTTGGTCTTAGAGTACATGGTAATGTCATCCTAATACACATAAATGAATTGGTTAATTATCCCTATGAAAATGGCATCCATAGCCCATTGAAACATTGCACCAACATTCATTAACCTAAAAGGCATACTCATATATACATATGTGCCTCAATGCATAGTAAATATAGTCTTAGACCACTTGGATTCCTTCACTATGACCTAGTTGTAACTTGAGAAGCCATCCAATGTGGACAATATTTCTGATCCATTAATTCTTTACAGCAGGTTCTCCATATTGGGTAAGGGATAATTGTCTTTTAAATAAGCTTTGTTAAAAAATTTAAAATCCACACACAAGTGGATGTTGCCATTTTTTTTATTATAGGGACCAAATTTGCAACCCATGATGAATACTTGATGGGCTAAATGATACCATCGTCCCTTAGCTTCTTTAATTCATCCCTCATCTTCATGGCCAAGATGGGTTTAATGGGTTTCTATTTCTACCCAAAATTCTTGCTATCAGGCTACAATAGGATGATGTGCTAGAATAAGTCTTCCCTATACGCTTTCAGATCAGAATAAGACCATGCTAGGCACTCCTAGTACTTCCTTAATAGTTGCATGTAATATTTCTTCTCAGCTACACTTAGTTGAGTACCCAACCAAACCTTTCTTGGATTCTCATGAGAACCCAAGTTTCACTTAGTCACGTCTTTTGAAATGAATGAGTCTCTCGACTTGATTCTATCTGTTCCATCAAAAGATGTTTATAAACTACCTAGTCCTCTTGGGAGAGTGTTGTTTTAGCTGATTAATGTCCTTCCCAAATAATGTCTCCTTCCCATCACTGATCTAAACCATGGATTCCAAGTCTATGAGTTGATTGTGGAACTCAGCCTCACAGTTTAAAAACCTCTTAATTTGTTCATCATCATCAAAGACCTACCAATGATGAACGTTGTTTAGGATTCAAGGCCTAAAAAACACCTCCACTTGATATTGACAATGAGGGCTTGTATTTGTAATGCCAAATTGAGCACCTAGCCCTGCAAGTTTGTCAGCTTTTTGGTTGAAAATTCTATCATGATAACACAAATTGAATGCATTAAAGAATTCAATAAAATCCCAAACATCATTCTGATATTATTTAAACATTTTATTTTTTGTGGAAAAATCACTACAGACTTATTTTAACACTAGCCCAAAATCACCCTTGATAATTAAACATTTAATCCCATATTCACAAGCAATCCTTAAACCAAGCAAGAGTGTCTTATACTCATCAAGTGCACTCAAAGGAAAGATGAAAAGAAAACATAAAAAATTTACCATTAGAGGTGTAGAAGATAACCCTATTTCCATTTCCAAGATTGGAGCAAGCCTCATCAAAGTATGTCTTCCAAACTACACTCGCTTTATCAGGTTCAACATCAAGAATAATAGATTGTTCACTAATATCAACATTTCCAACAAAGTTGCCCAATTCAACATCTATGTACAACACTTCATTTAGAGCATGCTTAGTATTTTCAATCACATGTAGAATCTTTGGCTCTCTATAAATTCTAATCATCTTACCCTCCAAAGGAATGATGGCTTAGGAAAGGTCCATCTATATACTTCCACCTATGTTAGTAGGCCATTTACGTGAAAAAAACATCCCCCATTTAGGTGGGTAGTCTAAAACTACCATGTCCATATTCAAATACTTTCTTAAATGTACCAACAATTGTACCATCAACCCCTTGACATGTCCAATAGCTAGAACTTCTCATGAGTCCATGGCATAACACTTGCCAAAGGTTGACGTGATCTTCACTCCAAGCTCATTAAGGACACCCAAGGGCATCACATTACAAGAAGATCTAAAATAAAACATGTAGTTATGTAGAATTAGACCATTGATCACTAGGGTTGTATAAAATGGATCCACATTTAGCTGACTCGCACTAATGTAGTCCCTAAATAGACCTCTAAAATGGGTTTGACAACCTCTTCAGATTCTTCATCTTCTTTTGAGGGTGCTTAGGGCAACTCAACTTCATTTGCAACTAACCTTTCACCAAATTCTAAATATTCAAAATCCCTCTTCTTGTGTTTAGTTATTCTTAATAACTCAACAAGTAACATGGTTATTTTTATTTGACTAACACTTGAGCCATATCATACACACTATACATAAGAAGAGGCATATTTGGTGGAAGGGTAACAACACCTTCAGTGAGAATATAGTCACTCAAGGTATGAAGTGGAGGAGGTTGGGGTGGATTTAAAACTTTGACAACAACCTTCAAATATGGATTTTGTTTGAATTCATTAGCACCCCTAGGGTTACTAGACAATATGGGCATTCTATTACTCTTAGCAGGAACACCTCTAGGCTTAGCAGCTTGGGTCATGGGTGTTATCTTGAAATATTATGGGACTATTTTAGCTTTCTTTGTTTCCTTTCTTGCATTCCTTACCTTTAAATTTGCAATGGTAGTGTCTTGAGGAGTAGCACTCGATTGCCTACTTTTCAAATCGTATACCTTCCTTTGGACAGTTGTTGTATTAATCAATAACTACCTATCCTCAAATGATGGAATTCCTCCATGATATTTATTAATAATCATAGAGAATAAGATATCAAAATCATGGATGGGAAATTCATATGCTTTTTCCACATTAACACCACAAATTCAAAATTTGGGACACTCTCCATTTCAACAACGCTTCAAAACTGATCAATCGTAATATCATCCAGCAATTTTGTGGAGGTATTCAATTCATTCTAAGGCATTTTATAGTCAAACATAAAAATTTCATAGTTAGATGATGCATGTTCAGGTTCATCCAGATAGTCATCAGCTTATTCAATAATATCACATGGAGGGTGTGGAAGGAAGCACTTATCACACCAATCAATGTCTAAATTAGAATTCACAACATTTACCTTGGCATTTAAAGGATCAAGAACCTCATTTATAAACCCTCTATTTTGGTTTCTCTGCATCCTTTCTTCATGTGTAGGCCTCTTCCCTATATCATTATCTCAATGGTGGAAAGTAGGCCCCTTTGTGCTTAATTCAGATTTGGAGCCCGCTTGTGGCTGGTAGACACCTAAGGGACCCCCTTTTCAACTCTAGCCAACTTATACGACATTTTTTGATAGAAGAGGCCAAAATTTTGATAGTTTCCTCTAAGTTTGATATCTTTATGGGCTATGTCTTTTTTGGATTAAGCAGCTTCACATTAGCCTGCTTGTTCATGGGTTTTCCCACAACCTTTATGTTATTCTCAATTTAGATGGCCATATTGAATTCCAACCTCAAGTTAGTGGGAGCCTTATCCCTAAATAAGTACACAACCTTCTTATCAAAGACATCACAATACTTTATCAAGCATGTTGTATCATTGGGCTACATGTTTTTGAGCAGTCGTATCATGGTCTTGTTGAATCGTGTATTGAAGTCCTATACACACTCATTAGGATTCTTTTTAATATTTTAAAATTTATCCAAGAGAAACCTTGGATCAATCCTAGTACCATACTAAATTCTAAAAACATTCTGCATCTCTTCCCATGAATCAATGCATCCAGCGGGAAGGGAATTTAACCATTCATGAGCATCTTCCTTTAGCATATGCATAAACAACTTGATACACACAACCTCATAATATTCAATGATATTTTTAAAGGCCCTTAGATGTTGATCATCACTCATTGCATTTTACCCTTGTAATTTTATGATGCATTTCCTAACTTCATTTGGGACTTCATTAGGATAGCCTTCCATCTCATCAAAATTTATAGGCCTAAATCTAGGAATGTGGAATGCAGGATGTGCATTCTCATCTTGGTCCCTATGCCTCATGATTGGCTCAATAGGAGGTTCAATAAAAAATGGAAAATAGATATGAGGGGGTGAATGAGGTGGACTTATTGGATCAGACTTGGGAGTAGATTTAGCTAGTTGAGAAGGAGCTGGAAAATAAATACGACTATGTGTTTCAAAATTCGTAGAAGAGTTGTGATAGTCCTTAATGATGGGTGGTCAACAAAGATTTCAATATTATCAAGATCTTGATGGTTTTGAGTAGCTAAACTTTTCCCTTCAATGAGCCTCCAAACTTGTCCCCTTATTTTAGGAATACCTAAGGGTGGAACAAGTCTCTTAGATGGGTCACCTTTGAAAGATGATCTCAATCCTTCCAACTTTGCAAACAAGAAGATACTCAAAACTAAAAGTGAGTAGAATATTTAGAATAGGAACCAATCTTATGTAAAACCAAAAAATAAAATGGATTCACCACTAGAATTAGAATTCTATAATATAACAGTTGAAAAACTATTTGAGATACATGCTGAAATTAGACTTGTTAAAGTTTGATGAGATAGAGAACAAAGACACTGAAATTTTTCAAAATAATGTTCAAAAGGGATAAAACATCTTTTAACATGCAACGTTAGAATCTCTTTGCAATAAACTCAATAGAATTCAAATTTTCAAACCTTTAAAAACTTCTTGGCACATCCCCAGTGGAGTGTTGTGATGTTAACAACCAAGATAGTTAGATCAGTGTAGTAACATCAGAGAACTTCATGAGATGAAATACTTATAGCTCTAGCTCTCTGCAAGAATTTATGGCAACACAAGTACCAAAAGTTTAGTATAAGTCCCTGGTAATGGCACCAAAAAAGTGTTAGTTCTTAGTTTTACACCTCATACACTCGACCTTGCATACTTAAAGGAAAATGACAAGCAATAATAGAAAACCCACTATAATATTGTTGTATCTGTGGAAAGGTTTTTCATCAAGATTAGATGAATGTAAAAAATGACTGAGAGGCACCTATAGAGGATATGGTTATCTCCCTAATACTCTTGGCTCCACATGAACCAAGGTGAGATAACCTATGGGGTAGCTTTCTCACATGGAGGGATTTTACAATTCAATCTCCATAGGGATTCTTGGCACAAGGGATAAATATGACTAGAGCATAACCAAGTTTTCACACTTAAAACATGAAGGGTTGTCACATGAAATGCATAAATGCTCTAAGTCATACACAAGCTACTAAAGATAGATGTATTTGTGACTGCAATCTTCATTCTATAAAATATTCAACAACAGGGGCTAAATGGAAAACTGTAGCACTAGAATTTTAAATCACAAATTGAAAGACATTTCAAGTATGCAAGATATTATCAATTTTAAATGCAAATAACACTTATAGTATGCAACAAGGTGTATTATTTGTAGGGTAGGATAGGGTAAGACAAGTCAGATGATTAAAAAAGGAGGGTGGTGACTTGATGGTTTTCAAACAGCAGGGTATCTAGTAGTATTTTATGAAAATGTTCCTTAGTAAAGATGCATAAAAATTTTCAAATACAAGATAATGGTAAATACTAAATGATCCCTAAAATCCTATAACATACACTGAAACTAGAATCTCAAATACTTTATCCTACTAAATTCATGAACACAAGGTGCCCTTAAAAGGTATTCAACAACACATATTCAAATATAACTATAGAAAGGGATTTATAATCTAGGTACATGCTCATAATGACAACCATTACTAAACACAAACCCAAATATCCAATCAACAAAACTTTTAAAACATATTATTGCATTTCATTAACAGAATACAATAAAGAATCACAAATAATTTTTGATGGCTTGAAAATAAATATTACAAAAGTCAACACTTCAAATGATGCCATGGGGATAAGCATGGTGAGATTTCTCTTTTGACAAGGGAGACATAAACATGATCTCAAATCATGTTAATGGTTATATAGATTCAACCACCTTAGCAAGGGAGACAAGATCTACATGTAGCAGTTGATCCCAAAAAAAAATTTACAAAACCTAGACTTAGAGAAAATGGACACCTAAAATAGTGACCTAAAACAAATAACAACCAACAACCTTAGAATAAAGGACAAAGCCTCTATTTATACATTTTTTGAATCTCAAACTATGGGTCACATCTTGAAAAATTATTAAACAAGCCTTCAAGTCTACCAATATACTTAAAGCTAGAAAATATTCCATGCCACGCCTGAGATCTTCGTCCATTTGCAAGAAAAGAATCATTACTCTACCTCTACAATGAATGATGGAGATTTTCAACAAACTCTTTGATTTCATGGCTAGAAATATATTCATTTAATCTAGAGGGAGAATATTCATGGTCAAGGGCCAAATAAACTTTGTCCTTATGTGCAATTGTCTAGAGATGTCAATGAATGGTTGCTTGCATAGTTAGAACCTCCTAGATAACTGCCTTTTCTTTTTTGTGCATGCCATGGAACAACCTATTCTTGCAATGATAGCTTAGAAATGATCCAGTGGTGACAAAAAATATAGAATGATCCATGATCATGATTGGAAATATTTACTCTAAAATATCTCATGGACCTTCTTTTGTGCTTCGACTCATTGCCTGAGCAGGAAAGAGCCATCAAGTTTAAATTTTAGACCAAATCTTGTCACATACCGACATCTGACATGCTATATCAAATTTAACTAAGCATATATGGTCTCTAAGAGTGACTAAGTAAATTAATCATCTCTAATATGGATAATGTCACTTCCTTATGCAATCTAGGCCCTTCAAAAAGTCTATCTTGGCTTGCACCACTAGATCTTACCAGGCCAGATCAACATGTGTCATTTGATGTAGATATAAAAGATCAAATGCCATTGGTTGGTCAATACTCTATATAACATGGTTACAATACATGTCATCACTACAATTACTTTGGGCTCGATTTGAAACCTTGACTTAATGCACCCCATTGATCAGAAGGTGTATGCTTAGGCACATATTGTCGATCGATGGGAACATGTTCAAACTTTATCATACATCACAAGCTTTAGCTTTTGAATTTGAACTCACACCATCTAATCTTGATTATCATAGCAAACATTCTATATCAGATCATGATCTGAGGGGTGGAGTGTCATTAGATATTTCCTATTTTTGGCACTAAGGATCTGTGACTTGGTAGTCTTATGAGCTTCTTTTGTACCTTTGACTATCTAGCTTTGATCACACACTGTTAAATCATCCTGCTCTATGTAATTGTGTACTGTTGGATCTACCTCCATTTGAAAATAAATGACTACTTTACAGGGCCTGAAATTGACACTCACACGACTGTCTTAGAGTATTTGAATCCCAATAGCTAGTCCTTACATCTTAAATTTGGCGTTCACATGCCTATCAAAAGATATCCATGATACCATCATACTTACAATTCAAAAATTTATTTAGGGACTTTTTTCCACAATAATTTGATTAACAAGCTCTTTATCTTTGGCATTCCTATTTGCTTCAACACTTTTGTCTTCAGCTTCTCTTTATCCTTGACACTTCTGCATTGAGATATTCTTTGGCTCAATTATCCCACAATAATTTTTTTGAGCATTTTGTCAAGACAATTGTCTCAAACAAAATGTCTGAGATAATTTCCCCAAATTATTTTGACTTCACACTTTTCCCACAATAATTGAGCTTTATCAAACCTATTACACAGGCAAGATGCCCGAAAGCATTCAGCCTTTGGATTTTCACTTTCATCGAAACAATTCTTTCAGACATTTTTTCTAAAATAATTTTTCTGAAGAAATTGGTCTCTTACACTTTTTCCAAAGGAATTAGACCTTTTGTAATTATATCAAAAGGCTTAGCTCCTTTGTCTTCATCGAGATAATTATTTCAAACATTTTATTCAAAAAAATTTCTCCATAGAAATTGAACTTCACCCTTTTCTCAAAGAATTTGAACTTTACACTTTTCCCAAATAAATTCAATTCTTTCAAAAATTTTGCATGAGAAAAATACCTGAAGGAAATAGGACTTCTGCTTCGCAATAACTGTGCTAAAAATACCCTTCAACCATTTGAGCATACCCTTTGGAAGTTTTGTCAAGGGCACCTACCCTATAGAAGTACCCTTCGGCTTTTTGGAATGGCCCTTTAGAACTATTGAAAGTGCCCTTCGAACTTATTGAAAGTGTCCTTCGCCCCCTAGACTTATCCTTCAAACTTTTTGAAAGTACCCTTCAAGAATTTTGTAAGGGTAAAATGCCCAAAGGAAATGATCCTTTAGAAATTTTGCAAAGGCAAAATGACCCTTCAGACCTTTTGTATATACTTTGGTCAAATTAAATAAGTCCTTCCAATTTTTTTAGGCCTTTTGTGCGAGAAAAATGCCTAAAGGGCAAGTGCCCTTCGAACCTTTTACCATGGATAAAAAGTACAAAACAAATAAGACTGCATTTTTTTCAAAACAAAGGATTTCTTTCAGGATTTTTGTGCAGGCAAAAAGCCCAAAAGGCAAGTGTCCTTCGGATTTTTTATCACAGACAAAAATTTGAAACAAATAACCCTTCCATTTTTTTGTGAAAAACTTAGCCCAATGCAAAACAAGATATTGAATTTCTTCAGACCTTTTGTAGCAAATAAAATGTCTGACAAAAATAAGTCTTCAAACTTTTTGTCTGAGACCAAAAGCCCGAAGACCTATTTCCGTCGAACATTGTGTTCATACAAAAAGCCCAATAAAGTCTAAGGAAAAGACACATTCACCAAGCAAAGACTAGATTAGGACATAGCCAATTTTTACATAAACTTGACCTTTCAAAGGAACACTTGGAGATGGAAGTTAGGATAAGGACATAGTCATTTACACTTGACAAGGGTCCAACTGCTTCAATGCAATTTTGGGCACTAACATTATGTAAATATCAATTATTAAAAAATGTCAAATAAGGTCACGTCTTCTAAAAGTGAAGAAAATAATAATTACAAGAAGAAAAATAAGTGAAAAGGTAGGAAAAATGATAATTAAGGTGGTCAAAATAAAAAAGAAAATGAAAAGTAACACCTCTACTATGAACGATGTGATAGAAAAGGAAGCCATGAAACCCAAAAATGTAGGACTCTATCGAGAAAATTAAATCATACCATGATAAAATATAAGAAAAGAAAAGAAACAAACAAAAGGGTCAAACTCTACTCAATTCACTAGTGAATGTGTGTTTTCCAGTTTAAATGATGAAGCAAATAATGTCTCATTTAGTTCATCATGGTTTGATGCTTGGGTTCTTGGTATTAGTGCCACCCTATGTATGAATTTTTGAAAATTCTTATTTGAGGATTTTTATGAATAAAGTTATGGTCCAATATTCCTTACAAATAGATCAAGGTTATAACCAGAGGGAAGAGGTATAATATGACTCAAGTGTCTAGGGTTTCCATATTTAAAACTCCAAAATGTTTTATACCTTCCCCAATTAAAATGAAACTTGTTGTCTCTAGTTCCCATTCAACAACAAGGCCATTCCATCTTGTTGGACAACAGTGACATCACTATCAAAAGGAAATGTGACAATACAATCATCTTGACTGGAAATGAGTAAGTAAAATTACTCAAACTCAAGGGTGAGCCATCAGTTTCAAGGAATTATGCTCATCATTTTGAAGACAGAATGTCTCCAAACATGTTTTGGCATGCTAGATTTAGGTATAATCATTATAACAATATTCGTGTGTTACAAAATAATGTTGTTGTTGGTTTGCCTACCTTGCTCATAAAACTTGACAAAATTTGTGAAGCTTATTTTTTGTCCAAACATGCAAGAAAACTATTTCTAAAGTCATAGTGGAAATCTTATAGAAAGTTGTAACTGATTTACTTGGACTTGTGGTCTTTTCCAATTCTATTAGTTGTTGCTCATAAGTACTTCATGTTATTCATTGGTCACTATAATAAAATGACATGGATATATTTTCTCAAACAAAAATTTGAACCATTAGAGACATTCAAAAAGTGTTAAATGATGATTGAATATTAAGCTCAAATCTGCATCAAAATATTCAAGGATAATAATGGTGGTGAATAAATTTCAAATAAATTTGAATCCTATCTTGAGAAAAATATTATCAAACATCATCTCACAGTCCCTCACACCCCATAACAAAATTGAGTTGTATAGAGGATGAACATGACCATGATGAATATGGTCTATGTTATGTTTTACTTCAAAGGGGTAAATCTGCACTTTTGGGTTGAATTAGTTAAAATAAAATTATACTTATGCAACAGATCACCATCAACAACCTTTCAATTCAAGACTCTATATGAGATGTGGTGTGGTCATCTTTATTCAGTGTGACATCTTCAAGTTTTCAGATCCACTTGTTACACATTGATCCTAAAAGAGAAGAGGAATAAATTAGACCATAAGAGCCACAAATGCATTCAGTTGTGATTTTTTAAATCCTTCAAGACATACATGTTATATTAAGAGAAAAAATAAGAAGTTTATTATCATAAGAGAAGTTATCTTTTATGAAACTACAAAGGGCAAAGCCAACATTGATTGAAAATTGAGTCGACTTAATAAATATGTAAAGTTTGATGTTTACAAGGAGAGTGATTTGTATGTTCTAAATAGTGAGTGAGGGACATATAATTGGGAATCAATCGATTCTTTATTATCTCCTATACATGAAAATGAGACTTCTCATAAAGAAAAAATTTCAACTTCATCAGACAATGAACAAGGGCCAAAAGAACATAGGATAAAAAGTGAAATAACTTATGAAGATGAAATTGAAGCACCTAAACCATAGAAAAATATGCCTAAGTGGACCACCTAAACATTGAATGGTGTTGGACCTGATGAAATTGGGAAAATAGACACTAGAAGTTCACATGCAACTGCATCACAATTAGACAAGTTCCTTGAAAATTTAAGATAAGATTGAAAATCTCAACTTGAATTATTCTCTAGAAGAAGAACCCAATGTTGCATTTGATTCAGAATTAACATCTTTCAAACAAGCTAAGGATTTTTAAACTTGGAGAAAACAAATGAAAGATGAGTAAAGTGCATTGGTAAAAATTGGGACTTGGAAATTGGTTGATCCTTCATTCAAATATAAATCAATTCATTGCAAGTGGGTCTACCACAATAAATATAAGGAAGATGACTCACTTGACAAGCATAAATCTAGGCTTCTCATAAAGGGATATGCTCAAAAGGAAGGAATTAAGTACATTGAGACATTTGTACCTACATAAAAATGGACTACCGTTCAAACCATTTTGGCTCTGGTATCACAAAGGATGGAAGTTCACTAAATGGACATCTAAACTACATTTTTGAATGGTGACCTCAAGGAAACAATGTACATGACATAACTCAAAGTTTTTGCAATAGACAACTAAGAGCACAAGGTGTGCAAAATTTAATATTCATTGTATGGTTTGAAACAATTCCCTTGAGCATGGCATGATAAACTAGCTAAGCACCTCATGAACATGAAATTCAAATGTTTTGAGTTTAAATATGCAATTATTTTTGTCAAAACCATTGGTAAAACCATTATATTTGTAGTGATGTGTGTTGATTATTTTCTCATCATAGGGAACAATGAATGGTACACTATAAATTTCAAATCATATTTGATGAAAAGCTTTGAAATGACTGATTTGGCTATCATTATTATTTGGGTATTGAAGTAATTTAAAAACCAAAGTATATCTTCATCACATAATAGAATTACATTGGTGACATTCTGAGCAAGTTCAAAATAGAAGATTGTAAGCCTCTCAGCATGTTCATGAAACATAATCTAAAATTTACATCAAAAGATACGACAGATTTGGTTGATGCCACTAAAAATAAATAACTCATTAGAAGTCTAATTTAGGTGACCACACCAAAACTAAATGTATCCTTTGTTGTTGGTGTTCTTTCAAGATTCGTGTAACAACCTAGAGACAGTCATTATGTAGTAGTAAAAAGATTCTTTCGATATATCAAAGGAACATAGAATGTTGCGCTCAAACACTCTAGGTTAGGAGACTTCAAATAGGTTGGATATTTAGATTATGACTATGATTGTGATCATGAATATGGGAAATCCACTACATGTTTTCTGATGAACTTAGGTACAATATTTGTTAGTTATAAATCTAAGAAAAAATTAGTGCTAGCAATTTATTCAACAAAAAGAGAGTATATGGTTGCTTCAGTGGCAACCAAAGAGATTTTATGGCTCAAACGGGTTCTTTCAGATTTTTAGGAACAACATTTTTCATCAACATTTGTCATGGTTGAAAATACTTCCGAAATTCAAATGTCAAAGAATCTAGTCTTTCAAAACCAAACCAATCATATAAATACCAAATTTCATTTGATTTGGCACTATGTGAAAGATGGCAAAAGTTACAACAACATTTCCCTACAATAGAGCAACCAATAGACACCCTGACAAAAGTGCTTGTATGAGAAAAAATTGAAAATTTCTGAGGAATGATTTGTCTCACCATGACCCCTAAAAATTTGGGGGGGTTGGGGGGTGGGGTGGGAAAGTAACAATAGTGTACATAATCCTAGGTGTCATAAGATAGTTTGTCTTATTCTAATAAGTATTTTTCCATGATTGTAGGAATAAGAAGAGTCTTTTTGGGAATGTGAAGTTAAACAACCATCTTGGTTTATAAATTTTTAATGGTTCCTCATTCAAATTTAATGTGGACACAATTTTGGCTTGCACTAATAATTGTTGATTCACACCATTGATCCTTGGCCTGATAAATACACCTATTTACCAACACTTATATAACCAACCTAACTTACTAACATAGTAATTAATTCTAAGCAGTAGTTACTAGTACTAAATTATTTTTTAAGGGGGTGTCTCTCACGATATGCATGTTGATATACAAATAAGCATTATAAACCAAAAATACTTTGGATCAAATGACCCAACATACCCCCTTGATCCAAAGGGGTATAGAAGATGATTCAGATCATATGAATTTAAAGCCATTAATAGTCTTTGATGCACACTAAAAAAATTTCACATTGTACATAGTGGTACTAATCAAATTATGTCACTTCACATAAAATCTTGCTACCTCATGAGTTGTGGCATGAATGATAAACATCCTAATGGCATGCTCATCCCATCTAACCATTATGTACCCATACTATATTATGAGCAAAATCAAGGTTTTCTTAATTACATTGATCCACATAATGCTTCACATAGAAACATGTCCATTGAATATTTAGTACTATGTATAACACATCTACCTTGATTCCCAATAATGTTGATCTTACTTTGCTCAACACTATTCGTGTTAACAACTCCCCTATCAACTCATACAATCACCAATGACTATTCAAAGGTAAATACAATTTCTTCACCCTATTAGGCAAAAGTTAGAAGTCATGACAACAAAAAAACAAAAAACTCTATCTGCTCCTCATCAAGGACATCGAATAATTGAAGAACAAAAATGGAGATAAAATAACAAAATCCAAGCAAAAAATTATATTATAGTAGAACCATATCTTTGAGTTAGAAACTCACTCAAGATGGGTGTAACTCTGTGCAATAAAAAAATAGATCAGATCCATCTAAACCACCTACCTCTGTCATGTAGGATGCTTCTTGGCTAGATGATGTGTCAAAATATCAAGGGTAACTAGAGTAACTAGAAGGATCTCAACTAGAGTGAGAAATATAATGTGTTTATACCTTATTTCTACATTTGGAGGGTTAATTTATAAAAGAGCACATGTAAACATAGTGACCTACACCACCACAATTGTAGCATTTTGGATCTTTTCTGTGATAACTAGATGATGAGGATGAATTACTTGATTAAATATGAGACCGAGAAGAATGCTTATGTTTATGTCAAATTTTGTGTTTAAAGGACTTTGGATAATGCTTCAAAGAATGTTTCTAAAAATGCCTTATTTATTCATGCCTTTTCTCTATCTGATGTTTCCCTATATTTATGAATTATGCATATTTTTTAGGCTTACCACTTGTATTCTTTTTGAACTATTGCTCATGTCGAGTGAGAAATTAAAAAAATAGAATCAAATGTTGTGTTATTGAACTTGTCACTAGCTAAAACATTTCTACAAAATTTGTTTAATTATTATCAAGTCCATTCAGAGTGATGGAGATATGAATATCATCATCTATTTTCCCACCTGTAGTAATGTATTTCTATTTCAAAATTTTCATCATAAAAATGTATTCAGATACATATTCATCATATTTTAACTTATTATTCAATAGTTTCATGAGGAGATCAATTTTATTATATGTAAGTTATTTGTCATACATATATTTCAATGTTTTCCAAGCCTTCCAAACATTAGTTTTAACAACGTCAATATGAATAATAACTTGTGTAGAACAAGATGACTTAAGCAATGCAAGTGCATACTTAACATGTTTTTTAAATGCAAGTAGTTTTGCGGCATCGGTAGGTGGTGTAGTTTATTTTTCAAATAATTCACATAAGTCATTGAAAACCAAGGTGTTTTCTATATTCATGCTCCATTCTTTGTAATTTTTAGGTGTTATCCTCCCAATTTCAAAGATGAGACTTTCGATTTTGGCCATAATGAAAAATACACAAATATCACGACAAGAAAAAAATTAGAATGCTACTTTGGGTCTTTGACTTTACCCTCTAATAGATTCGTGATACAATGCTTGGATCCTAAGACATGTTGATATTTACATGCAAAATTCATAAAAATACACCTTTGTCTCCAAAATTGTTGTTTTTCACTCATTTTATAATCTCTTCACAAAGTACATAACAAAGATAATATTCTAAAAAATGTTCTCTTACAATCTACTTTTGACCAAAAAGAAGGTTTGACCAACTATTAGTCTTGGAGATTTTTAATTGAAAATATACCAATTGAACTATATTTTCCTGATTTGCAAAATTATATATATATATATATATATATATATATATATATATATATATGCATGTAAAAATGTATTTACCTAAGAATTTTTTGAGTGAATTATTAAGGAGGGACTAACTTTAATGGTATATTTTATTGAATAAAACAAATATTTTCAATTTCATTCAAAACACTTCCAACATTGTATATCTATTGCAATGCCTTCCAATAATTTCCATGCCATACAGTTGTCGAACTATTACATTGTAAATAATTTATATAAATTTAAAAATCATATAATAGCCATACAAATTAGGTTTTGGAGTGAGTAAATGTTGTTCAATAGTCTATAGGTGAATCAAAATGCCATACTTTTCACTATTACACCTTCCATTATGTACAAATTCTCTATTAATGTTTTCCTTTTACTCCATAATCCATACAAGGTTGTACAAGTCTATTTTTAAGAGTTTATATTGATGGAATGTTGTACACCAATAGAAAAATGAAGAAAATTTCATACAACACCACAACACACCAAAATAAATTTGGGTCATTGAGTTCAAAATAATTGCAAAAATGTTCCAGATTACTAACTCTCTGTAAAATGTTTTTTCTTTTCTCTTCTACACTAGTTTTTATTTCACTCGAGCCCACTTTCATGTTCACTTTTTCTTAAAAACTTGGTTATGATACCATTGTTACCTAATAGAAGTAAACAAAAGAAGAAAATTTATTGAATCTTTCTTAAAAATAAAATCTTTGTTAAGTGTTTTTATAATGCACTCAAACTTATATAAGCTTTCACATGTGGTTTTCCTATGGGACCCAGCTAACTTACGGGTTCAACCCGTAAAACAACTAACTAATTAATTTATTAACCACACTAACATTTAACACAAACACCTATTTACCAACACCCATATAACTAACATACCTTACTAACATAATAATTAATGTTAAACATTAAATTATTTCCTAAAGGGGTGTCTCTCACGAGATGCAAGCCCCTATACAAACAAGCATAATAAACCAAAAATAATTTGGATCAAATGACCCAACAAATTAGATATTAACCATATATATTTTTTATTTATATATTTAATTAAGTGTAATTCAATTAGTTGCATTACATTAAATATAATCCATTTATCTTCATTAAATTGTTATAAGTGAATAAATAATGAAAAAATATTAAAAACAGTAGGAGAAACATATGTATATATTTGAGTTAGTACACAATAGGCTCACAACATTAAAATTACATGTTCTTATGATTTTACACCCACTATACCACATGAATTCTGGATCACTGAGATTAAAAATTTGTTAGTGGCCTTTGATTGGTCATTTTCTCATGTGTAGGACAAATTGGAGAGTGAATTGAATATTCAAAAATATAAAGTCATCAACTAAATCACATGGTTGAAAAAAATTGAAATCAATCACTAAAGATCTATGTCAGAATTATGAATCTTGTGACTACTTTCTCATAGATGTTTTTTTGTACTATGTGCATTGTTGTCAGGAAAGGCTTGGATTCTTCTCAATTCATTGCATACTCATTGGTAACCACATTGTACTTGCACTGGTGGGCCTTCCTAAATTTCAAGGGTCTAATGAAATATAAGCCCCATTATTCAAAATTATCTTGATGCTGAGACAACCAATAATGTCCCTTTTGAGTGTCTTTCCTATCTTATAGTGTCACATACCAACACCCAACCCGTAGCTTCATGGTGCAACATCAACCACCATAGGACTTCTTGTTAGAAATACTTTCTTTGTCACAGCATCATGTCCCACATAACCTATAACCAATCCTTAATGTGCTTCTAGGAGTACATCCCAAATCTCTTTCTTCATTACACATCACCACATGACATGATCATGTCTTATCTTATACATAATATCATTAAACAACTTGAATATTTAGTCCATCAATACTAGTTTCCTTCGCTCGATAGGTTACATTACTTTGGGAAGTATATAGTAGATATACAATCCCCCATATTTTCATACCATGATGACACAATTATAATATGGAATAATTCTAGTGTCAAGAAAATATTTGTTGACACCATTAGGAGGTTCACCTAAATTTATCCTAGAAAGTTGGTTGGAAATCACATGACTCTTTCCATGCCTAAAAATGATCTTAAATGTGAAGTCTTTTAAAAACATCATCCATGTGTTTACTTGACCCTAGATAATGGGCCTTTTGACCAAGTGTAGCAAGGCTTGATAATTCATATAGAATGTGAATGGGGTTTCCAGCAAGTAATGTTAGAACTTTTGAATTGAATAGACCATGCTAAGAGCCTCTCATTCGGTGGTGTTTTAAATATTTTTGGCATTAGAAAATAATCGGATGTAAAATAACAAATGGTGGTATAACCCTTGATTTCTTGCTTGTACCAAGGTGGCACTGATGGAATAATTAGAAACATCAACATGTACATAGAACTTCTTGTTCCAATCTAGATTTGCAATGATGGGTGAAAAAATTAGGAATACCTTTAATTCCTTGAATGTTTTCTTACTTGTTAGACCATATGAATGAATACCCTTTCATTTTTAGTGTGTTCATGGGGTGAGAGACTTGGGATAAATTCTTGATGAATTGTCGGTAATACCCCTTGAAATGACATAAAAATTAATTTGTCCTTGTGACATCACTAGGTGATTCCAATTCGACCACAACCCATATCTTGTTACAGTCAATATTCAATTTGGATTTACAAAAATGTGGAAAATTTTACCTTATGGAACCATGAACCTACACTTATGTGGGTTAAAATCCAATTGTTCTACTCAACAACATCGTTGACACTTTATCAAGGCTAGTAGATGGAAGTATTGACTATTATAGATCAACCAAACATATAGAAAATATTTGTAACTTACCAGTTGCCATTTTGTCAAATATGCGTAGGATATTCCACTAGAAGGTCACTGAGGCATTGTAAACTCTGAGTGGTATTTTGGTGTAAGCTTAGACTTTATCTTCCACTATGAAATTGTCTTCATTTTATATTTGTCAGCTATGATAATCTAGTTGTACCCAGAAAAGCCATCCATATGTGAATAAATATCATACCCTACATCTTCTTCCTACTTGGAATTTTTAGATGGAATAGAAATGGGTCCTTAATAGTAATTACATTCACACTTCTGAAGTCAACAAATATTTTTATTTTTCCGACTCTTTCTTCAGACTGATTTCTATTGGGGACACCCATTTTCTTATTGCCATTTTAAATATTATACCTTCCTTAATAATTTTATTGATTTCTTCCTATACTTTGGTAGCATAATTATTATTGATCATGTATGTTTTTTTGTGTATTGGTCATGCTCCTAGGACTAAATTAATTTTATGTATACACATATCAAGTGGTGCTCCCTTAAGATGTCTGTACATCTAGGTGAACACATCCTTATAATACATAAATATATGAAATGTTGTAACCTTCAACATACAACCTATATTATCTCTAACCATGATCAATCTAGGATTTCCTTATAATCCTAGGTTGACCTTGATGGTGGTAAGCTCATTTTATTTCATATCCTTGACACTCCCAAACTGTTGAGCAAGATTTTCATTTATCTTTTCATCACCCACTTTATATTCAATGAAATATGGGGGATAATATAACCCCAGGGAATATGCTTTTATAGACTTGGTATCACCAAATTTAATTTTCGATAATCACAATACATGGGTGTTGGCTAGGATGGATATATCACTGACAACTTATTTTTACATGGATCATTTTTTAAGTCTTCACCTTCTTTAATCTCCATGATCTAAAGCAAGTTACAACTGGGCTAGAACACCTCATAGTCTTCCTATTCTAATGAAATATACCATTGAATGAATTTGTTCCATCCTTGTATAAGTGAAACTCTAATACCTCTTCATCATTTATCCTCACCGGGCCTCTATTCCCATCTACCATGTTTTCTCCTTTAGAATTTGAGTATGATGAGTCTAATGAGGCTTCTTGCCCACTCACTATGTAATTATTCAAATCTATGATATACTTCCAACCCTTTTTTAATGGAGATCATATTTTATAAATTATGGTCAGTTTTGGTAGGAATCAACCAACCCAAACCAAACAATGCATCATAAGGCTTTTTTTCAAGGAGAAGACTGCAAAATTAGTAAAAAATATGGGGTGTCATGTTTACCTTTTGGCCATAAGAACTCCCAACACCGTTATATTTTGTTGATCAACTTCCACCAATTAGAAGGTTGGTGGCAAAATAAAGGGCTTCTCAAGACTCTTCTAAGTCCTCTTGAGGAACTTCATGTTAGAACCACCTTCGAAAATAGTAATTTTCAATTTCTTGGTGAGAACTTCCATATGAACAGATGTCGGTTGTCATGATAGATTTATTGCCAGGAGCATGGGATCAATCACTTGGTATCCTAATAATGGAAGATGGACTATGGGTTTAATATTGTGTTTCTTTCTAACCCCATCACTTGAAACTATACCATCTAGCACTAGGTGCATCATTTTATGCTCCATGTTTGGGCAATAACATTATGGGGCAATAGCATTGATGGCATTATTGACATTTGGAATGCTTTGTAATAGGTCACCTACCTTCTCCAGTACAATACTCTGCAATAATTCTCTTACAATATGTTTATCGTACTAATTTTTTTCTTATCATTATACTTGCATGTTCATGTGACTTCCATCGTTCCTCACACATTTCCCTCTCAACTTCCACCCTTGTTTTAACTAGTCTTTCCTTCTTTGTAAATGGATCAAGGTAGTCATATTTCTTTTCTTGTGCCATGGTAATTTCCATAATCTTGTCCTCAACTGCGTTGATCATGTTGATATTCACTTGGTTTGGAAAACTTCAATCATTATGATCTTTGAGCACACACCATATATATAGAACAATTCAATGTTGTTTTGACTAGTATCAAGGAAGAATAAGTTTGATTTTCTCACGCGAGATTAAAGATACGATTTTTTTTTTCTTGCAAGTTACACATTAAAAAAAGAGTCAAAAATCAAGTTCTTATGGTCAAATTTAGAGTGTGGCATCTCCCTTAATATTGCTTGAAATCCTTATTATGACAATTTTTCAGAAAGCTTTTGAAATCCTCTTTCCAACCATGAGAGAACTGTTTGAATCGGACAACTATGTAAGGAGAAAAAAATTCTACAATATAGTCATGATTTTTTGAAAAATAAATTTCTACACCATCTCCAAAAAAAATTCTTAATTTTTTTAAGGATATATATATAATATAGTTTCCTATCATTCTCCATATTAAACATCATATATAGAATATAAATGTATGATCAAATGCTATAATTGAAATGAAATAAGAAGAATTCTAACAATTGGAATGTTAGCAATTTTTACAAATTTCATATCCAATTCATATATTATCATAAAGATTTAATTGATTTTATGTAAAATTCAATTGATTTTAAATTTTGTATTTATAATAAAAAAATTAATTTCAAATTTTCTTCTTTCTAGGTTCTATTTTCAATTTAAATTGTAATGAGATGAGGCTCTATTTCACTTAACCAGAAGTATCTCACTCTATATATAACAAGCTCTTATATTAAAATACTCAATGTCAAACATTAAATTTTAAAAATATATAATAAATAAATAAATAAAATAAAATTTAAATTCTTTTTAATTATAAAAAAATAAAAAAACTTTTTTAATTTCATTGTATTATATATGTATATAATTTTTAAATTTATCCTCTTTTTAATTTATGTATATAAATCTAATAATATGTATATTTCTCCAAATTTATTATCTCAAACCTTAGTTTTAGCTAATGTCCCACTCTACCTTTTATGGCTTCTCCGTGTGGCATAAATCCATGAATGATATAGCAATATATACTAACACAACACTTGCGTTGGTCAGCTAAGGCGGCACCAACCAATTTGACCTCACTGCAACCATAAAGTCTCCATGCACCTTTTGATATGCCACCATTTTAGATTAGTATTTCCATAGTTTACCCTTAGTAGGGTTGAGTGGCAACACACAGTTTCTCTTTCATGTGCCAGAGTGATGGTGCCACTTATTTGATAGTTTGCCAAAAGAAAAACAATTTTATTTTACAAAACATTTGTTTTTATGCATTTTTTGAACTTTTAAAAAAAAATACATATTTTTGAGGTCCACACAATTAGACTGCTATATATCGAAGCTTAATTTTAAGTCATTGATATTTTTTATTTTTAATATTTATTGTTTTTAATAAAACTTTGAATAAATAGTATATATTATGAATAATATTTTATTAGTTCTTAATTTAAGGAGATGTACATATATTTAATATTAAATGATTGGTATAATAGTAAATAAAAGTTGTAAGTTATAAATATTTAATAATTTCTTTTACAATGTATTAGGTGTGATGGACTATGGCTCATAAAATTTATATATATGATCTTTTATTATAGTATCATAGTAGGGGTAAGGAGATCAAAGAAGACTTAGATTTCTTATAATTGAAAAGAGAAACACATTGTTATTTTCTCCATATCTTTTTTTTAGATTTATATTTGCTTTGTTTAATTTTCTTAAAAGAGTTCCAAAACATTCCAAATATTACTTTAGAGGATAGAAAGCCACTAGATATATACAAAGGAGGAAAGATATTGATTCTAACTACAACAAAAATCAAATTTCATATGGAAATCTTTAGATCTATATTAATCGGAAAATAGATCAAAGGAAGAGTGTGAAGAAAATAAAACAAGAGCACCATTTTAACTTAAATCTTTCTCACAAGAATTTTATTATTTTCCTCTTTTTAAAGAGAGGAAAATAATAAAATTCTTGGCAGAGTTATCTTTATATTTATATAGTAAGTTGGAGTTATAGTTGCAGCGTCTGATTTTTGATCCATGGTCTTGGACACCTGGTTTCTGATCCATGGTCTTGGCCACGCTTTATCGATTTTTCAAATATAAAAACAAACAAAAGATAAATAAAATCCTTATGCAATTAATGCTGAATAAATAATAATGATGTAGATTCTTGCATAAGAAGAGTTGATACTGTGCACAAGAATAACCTGCCATCAACACTGAATTACAACATATTCATTTAATAGATGGGTAAGTCATTTTTGGGAAAAAAAATGAGATCGATTAATTTTATATTTATATGGTTATTTTTAAATTTTTATATAAGTTGGAGGTTATAATGGCTGTGCCTGGTTTCAATCAATTTTTAATTATAAAAACAAATAAACAAACAGCAAGCTAAAAGTTATAGTGGTGGCCATTGATTTCGAAATCCTCAATAAAAATAATCATAGTAACAAAAATATAGCAAACTAAAAGTTATAATGACGACCTCTAATTTTAATCCGTGGTCTTGGACCAACATTATCAGATTATAAAAAAAAAAAAACAAACAAAAACCCTATACAATTAATACTGAGTAAATAATAAGGATGTAGAGTCTCGCATGACAAAAACGGTTGATGCTCTGCAGAAGAATGACCTGCTATCCACACTGTATTCCAATGTATGCATTTAATCTGAGAAAGCTATGTGGGCAAGTCATTCTTGGCTGAGTAATACAAACTCTGCCTCAACTCTAATCCAACGGAACCACGAATTTAGGACTTGGCATCGGTTCCAGTGGAAGCCATCTCATGCTCATATATCTCAAATCTGCAGGAAATGCAGCCAGCCAACTCCACAAGGTTGTAGTCACATCGTATACAAGCACCTCCATGCTTTCGGAGGCCCTGAAACAGATCTTATCTCCCACTCCCACGCATTCAAACCAATTGGAACTCGAACTTTTTCTGAAATCATCCAACACCGACTGCGGCATCCTCCCAATTTCCTGCCACTTACAATCTTTCCCCTCCTCAAAGCTCAGCTCCCACATGATTACGCCTTCCAGACTCTGGTTTTCTTCGGTTGCCCCAACCACAACGACATCCGACTTACAACAAACCAATCGAGCCCAGACATTGTTGGCATTTGCAATGGGTACAGGCACAATTGTGGTGGTTCCGTCTTCAATGCGGTAGGCCATTACGCCGCCGCTAGCAGTCATGCAGAACAAGCAGCCCTTGCAGAAAAACATGTTTTCGTTTCTTATGTCCACATTGGGATCCACAGGTATGCTGCCTGCAACTTTCCATGACCTGGTCATGGAGTTATACACCTCGGCTATAACCGAATCAGTGCGGCTTCTGCCCACCACAATGATATCATATTCGTCTGTGTTGTTTCCCACCGGTAAGATTGCCTTGGCCATAATTTTTCTCACACAATCCATTGGGGGCAGCCTGATGCAGGTCTTGCTGAGTGGATTGGAAACGCACAGCGTTGGAAAATTGAAGGCAAACCGTGGACAGGGGGGAATGTCTACCAACAGCAGCCCGGAAGCCGATCCCCTGAAACTCACACCGCAATTATGAGGCATGAAAGACAGAGAAATCCTTCGCCAGGTGTTGGTAAAGAAGGAATAGATGAGAGAGGGCATTTGGGTGTGGCAGGAACACAGAATCAGATATGGCTGTCGATTCCGGGCTATGGAATTGAAATACTGAGATGACAGGACGCTATTCCACCTTCTGCAGACGAGCCGAAACTGGAAGAAGCAGTCCACTGGTAAGAGTTCCATGATTCTCTCCATCAAATGCTCGGGCAAATCGGACCACATTGTTTTCTTAAGAATTCTCCGATCACCCATTGTTGCAGTATTCCAGCACTTCTGAAATCAATTCAGAGAAGCTAACTACTTATGGAGCGAATATACAATTGCGTCCACAAATGTAACGACATGGTGTTGTCACTTCTTGATAAAAGACCAGGACACTATGTTGACATCATGTTTACACTCTCGACACACTTTTCGAAACTTTCTTAGTCATGTTTTTTTGGTGCTACCTTTAATTGTGGGATTAGGCCCACACTCGAGCTCAGTCTAGTCTGATCGCTCATACGATTTGAACTTAGGTTCTTTAATAATAATAATATATTTTTAAGGTCCATCATGTTAGGTAATGTTTTGCGAAGCAGTTTATGATATATGAAATCATTTCGTATTTTCAATGTGTAAGACATATTTTAGTGTATTTATTTTACTGCATTTTAAATACAAGGTGTGTGTATCTTACTCCCTTTAAGATTTGATCGGATGACCTTCCTTATCTCGTATTTTCAATTTATAAGACATATTTTAGTGTATTTACTTTACTGCACTTTAAATACAAGGTGTGTGTATCTTACTCCCTCTAAGATTTGACCGGATGACCTTCCTTTTAAAAGCACATGTTTTCACCATCATATTAACGATAAATATTACATTATTTATCGGTAGATAATACCGATTCCTCACTTGACGCTATTTAGTTAGCTATTTTAGTTAACTATATTGTATATATACTGCTTCGTTTTGCATGAATAAAACAAGAAAAGTTTATCGGTTAACTAACAATTTGGTATCAAAGCTCATAGCTTGAGCGACGTATAGCAGCAGCTTAGCGTGAGGAAGAGCACAACAGATCGTGGCAGGAAAGTTTGGTGCAGTCGACGAAGGGAGGAAGAACCCTACAGCCTAGCACGTGCAGCGAAGTCAGCGGAGCTATCAAAGCTTGATACGGTGATGCAGCAAAAAATTGGAGATACACAGCAGCGTGCAAACCTGCAGCAGTTCAGTGTGGGCAAATCGTTGGAAAGAGGTGCAGCGTCGATCAGCTGATTGCGCGCTGTGTAGCGCAGAAGTACAGCGACCACGCAGAAAATTGACCACGGTGAAGAAGCCTGCCAAGAAAGCTGGCAATTATGTGGTGAAAACCATCACGAAACACAAGAAGAACATAGAATCCAGGTACCTGTGAATGCAGAAACGCATGAAATTACATCGAAAACTTTGTTGAGCATTGAACTGAGTAGGAGAGCATACCAAGCCTAGGACGTGTGCATCAGAACGTCTGAAGACCGGAGCAAAATCCTAAAAGGTATACCTTTCTAATACAGAATTTTTAAACTTACCTTGTTAGCTTTCCGGATCTACATTTCACGATGGAAATTCAAATTCCCGTAGAGAAATATTCTGGTTTAAACTTTCATATGTGGAAGGTTAAAATACAAATGCAATTGATGCATAAAAATTTGTGGGGAATCGTAAATGGAGATGAGAAACAACCGACTGATGCAAGTAAATTATTTGAGTGGAAAACAAGAGATGACAAAGCGAAAGTTGTTATTGGCCTTGCGCTTTCAAATTCTGAGTTACATCATGTGAATTTAAAAAATCATCTAAAGGAAATATGGGATACACTTAACATCTTGTTTGGTGCAAAAGCTGTAAATGCCCAATTTTCACTGAAATTGTAGTTATATGGATTCAAAATGGATGATGGAATTACTATGTCCACCCATATAAACAATCTAAGGTCTTTTATTAGGCAACTTGCTGAGGTAAAAATTAATGTCGAAGATTAGGGTGCAAAAGCTATTTTATTGAATAGTCTACCATCCAAATATAGAAATATTGTATTTACTCTTAGCTAAATACCATCACAATCTCTCAATGATATGATTGCAACATTGTGGGTGGAAGACAATGATTCTTGTCAAAGACGAAGATATTGTGCAACACGAGAATGCATTATATTCTCGAAATTTTCATAAAAATTTCAACACTGACAAAAGGGAGATGAAATGCAAGCACTGCAAGAAGAAAGGTCATACAGCATGGCACTGTTTTGTTCGAGCAAAACATGTTTTGAAAGGAAAATTCAAGTCCAGAGAAGCTAATGTTGCTCAAGTAGAAGATCCACCAGATACTGATGAAAGTGACGAGTCAACTGATGAGGTCCCCTCACATCTCTTGTTGTAAAACATGTAGTAACACCTTATTGGAGGCTGGAGGATACATGAAGGCTGGAGGACAATTGGCGTCCTCTCGTGATTTACCTACGACAAGGTCGTATCATTGCTATGGTGACATTTTTACAGTGTGTTTGTTTCATGTTGTGCGTGGTGTGCTTTCTATTATGCAATGTGGTTTTCAATAAAATACTAAGCATTATTTTTCAGTATGGTGCCCTCTGATGAAGAACATTGTGGGGAGCAAAAGCACTAAAGTAGCACTTGGTTTTTGGAAAAGGGTTTGTGGAAATCCGAGAAACCACCAAAGTGGTCGAGACCTCCTGTCGTCTCTAAGTTTGTGGTCAACATGTAGCAGAAAACCATATGGGTTTGTGGTAATCCAAGAAACCACCGAAAGTGTTATGCAGAGAGATGTACTCCTGTCACTTCCAGGTTAGTGGTAACCCTGCAAGGAAAAACCAAGGTAAAATCAAGACCATGAAGCCACAAAGATGGCATGCCACCTCAAAAAGTGAGCAGGGTACATGGAGAGTGTAAATCGTTTTACAGTGTTTGAATTAAAGGGGAGTCAACTATCTAGAATATAATGTTTGTATAAATAATGTAATAAGGGGGGGAATGTTAGTGATAAATATTACATTATTTATCGGTATTAGATAATATTGATTCCTCCCTTGGTGCTATTTAGTTAGCTATTTTTAGTTAACTTTATTGTATATATATTGCTTCGTTTTGCATGAATAAAACAAAAAAAGTTTATCAGTTTGCTAACACATCAAACTTGAAACAAATGCATTTGTTGATAGTTTTTTGATCATGTTAACTCGAGCAATTAAAAAAGAAAGGTTTAATTGATCTAACACTTATAATTGACTTACATGGGCCAATATTCAATATTCGCTTCATTTAATTTACATACATATTTGCCTTTTGTGATATACAATCTCTAAGATTGATATTATTTATAATGTCTTTTCAAAAGGGTTTCAATAATTATTTAGGTTTTCTATACCAATTGCATGAAATATCTTATATGAAAATTTTCATTCTTGTAAAATATGTTCATCATCACATGACCAATTATATTTGTATATTTTATTACACTAAATATAAAATAGTGTGAGTTCATGGGAACATTAGACACATATATGTTGGCATACTATTTAACTTCCACTAAAATTATTATAAAATATGTTAATCATCACATGCTCAATTATATTTGTATACCTTGTTACACTAAATATAAAATGGCATGTATTCATGGGAACATTATACAGAGAATGTTGACATATTACTTAACTTCTTAACTTCTATTTTAGTTCCAAGTTTTTTGTATTTTGTTTATTTATTGATCGTTGTACCAATATGCTTCTTATGTGTATTTTGAAATTTTTTATAATTATAAAATATTCATTCATTCAAATAATTATTTTCATATTTATTAGTAAGTTTGATTTTAAAAATATATAAATTTGGTAGACCATGATCTCTATGCCAATGAAGGTGATGTCATAATAGAAATGGCCTTCCTACTCTAATCTTCCCTTATCCTCCTCTTCAATGTCTTCATAAACAAATGTTCTACCACCCCATATCTAATATGCCTCTTTAGTCCATCTTGGAATTATTTTTGCGACTCTCAAATTCTCTTTCATTGAAAAAAACTAATCCCACATTAGTTAGTAGGTTTACATTACAATAATATTTAAACCCCATAGACTATGATGCTTATGCCAATGGGATGATACCACAATGGAAATGAACCTTATACTAACTGTAATAAAATTACCTTACCACTATAGTAGAATCAAATTAATAGATTACAATATGATTGAAATAAGAGTAGAATAATGAAGATTTACTAGGCCACTTTGAGGGGAAAACATCCACAACCTTACAATAAGGAAAAAAATCTAAAATATGATAATCAAATACTAACAACTACATCTTATATATACCACCACACCTTTGATGTTGCGCAAGGTGTTTTGCATAAGTAATAAGGTGTGCATGATGTTGTGCAAGATAGGATGGTTGTGCAGTCTTGTGTAGAGATCATCTTTGGCAATTGCGCAAGGTTAACAACCTGCAAGGATGATGGAAAAGTTGCATAGACAGTAATGTGTTATTTCAGTTGCACTCTAGCAGATTGTAAAGTGGTGCTCAATGGTCGAGTTACAGTAAGGATACATAAGGAGCTATGCAACATGCACAAAAATGAAAGGTTATCTATAGGCATTCTAATTTTTTTTATAACTACATTTGTCAGACTGAAGATGTGTTAGCAATATCCTAGTGGCACTTTGACTTGGACCTATTATAGAGCATTCCATGTGGCTCACTTAGCATAGTAATTGCTACATGAAAATTATCCTCCATTACAAACATCACAAGTGAAGTGTATTTTATAAAAAATAATTCTTCTTAAGAAGTTGATATCTCTGATTACATAGGATATGTGTAATAGAGGTTGTTGAATGTTGAATACATATGGTTAAGTGTGTACATTCAAATATGAATTAAAGAATTGTATGAAGGTTACAGAAACTTGAAATTTAATCATAGCATTGCGAGATGTCTTGGTTATGTTATAATTCAGATATATGACTATGTTAGGTTTTTTATTCAAAAAGGTTTTTTGAGGTGAAAATTATCTTATGCATTTATGTATGTGTGTTTGTCATCTTTTATGCCTATCTTAGATTCATATTATAAAACTCTCCTCCAGGTTTGTTTATCATGATCATAAGTCTATCCCTAATATTTGGTATCAAGGCTTAGCTTTTGGTATAACTTGTGATAAACAATTTCCTTTTGTTAGGAGTCCTGCGAAATAATCATAAGGGAACAAGATGACTCGAAGAACTAGAGTGTGAATTGAAAATTTGAATGGTCATAACTTTGAAGTTTGAAAGCTCAAGATGGAAGAACTCTTGGTGGATATCGATAAGTGGATTGCAATAGAAGATGCTGCACCCACTAGAATGAAACTAGAATAATGGTTTATAGTTCGTACGAAATCAATAAGCTCTATCATATTGCATTTTTTACATTCAATTTTTTTGAATATATTGACTGAAAAGACCACAAAGCTTATGTGGGATGAATTGGGCATGTTGTTCTAAGCCAATTTTTTGGTGAACAAACTTTTCCAATGAAAAACGTTGTACTCACTGCAAATGAATAATGGTGACTTGGTTGTAGATCACCTGAACACATTTAACACTAGGGTAAGACAATTAACATCCATGGACATAAATATGGATGATGAAGAAAGGTGTATCAAATTGTTGTGCTCTTTTCTAGACTCGCAGGATAATTTATTGATGGATATCACCAAAACTACATCAGAGATGAAGTGAGAAGATGTAGTGGAAGTTCTGTTATCACAGTAGGCAAGGTGAAAGTATGTGTAAGCTTAACAAATTAATGATAACCTAACTATGTGAGGCCAATCACAAGAATGAGGCAAATAAAGACTTAGGAGAAGCACTCAAAGTCTAATGGTAGATCAAATATTCCAAAGAGATCACAGAAGAAATGTTGGAAATATAGTAAGATAGGGAATTTATAGAAAAACCATAGAGAGAAGAAGCAGGAGAATGGAAAACCACTAGATAGTGTAAAATCCTTGAGTGAGAATATATCCACTGATGGAGATGGGTATGTATATCTTTTAGTTCAAGCTAACAATCATGTAATGATGCATTACTAATCAACTTTGGAGCCACCTATCATAAGACTCTGTAAAGGAGTGGTTCTTCAAATATGAATAATATGATGGTGGTGATGTATTTCTAGGATACAACTAAACCTATAAGGGGGAGAGGAAGAGTGAAGCTCATATTTAGAGAAATGAGGATCAAGAATTTATTGATTGTTGTTCACATTTATGGCCTTGCTCAAAATTTGATCTCTATAATCAAAATGAATGATGTTGATGTCCAAGTCTCAAGCAATAGAGACAGGTGTAAATTGGTGTATAGAGCCATGTTACTGGAAAGGGGCATGCAAAAAAATACTCTCAAACTTGATGCGACTATGTTAAGTAGTGCATGTAATAACTTTTATTTTATTAATCCTAAGGTTGAATTAGAAATGTGTGTATTGCCTCTAGCAAAGGAGATAATATTATGCCATCAGAAGCTAGGTCATATCAGTGAGAATGATTTGTGCATGCTATGGACTAATGATACAACAAAAGGGATGGAACTTTGTTAGTTACATTTCAAATTCTGTGAACATTGCATCTACAACAAGCAAAGTCAAGTAAAGTTTTGAAAAGGTGTTGCATGGGCAAGTGAAATCTAGTAAGTTATCCATAATGATGTGTTTGGATTAGTGTACATCCGATCACTAAGAGTGTATCTCTTCTATTTGACTTTCAAAGATGACTACACTTGAAAGAATGTTCATCCTAATCTAGGGATCAGTCTCCCCTTACATGGCACATTCCTCCAATAGGCCAACTTCTCCTTGAAGGGTGACCATGCTCTGGTGATTGGACCTAAGGCTGGGGCCATTGAGGGCTTGCAGCTTTATCTACCTCCTCCACAATTTTATTTTCCAGTTTCCTAGTGATTAAAGGATCATATTGGATTGCATGGGCCAAAACCATTGGCATCTTATGTTGATTCATGTGAATGTAGACTTATGAATCATCTACAACATTGATGAAAAATTGATCATGTTCAAAATTTTTATGACCATAGGGAATATGAACTCCCTTTTTCCTAAGGTCATTGAGATATTTCTTTACTTTGTATCTAGGGTCCCAATCTCAGTTTTGTGCTTGGTTTAAACCATAATGGGCCCTTACCTTGCCAACTGAATTGAGGTGTCTTATCAGTGAGTATTGAAATTGGTCAATGCTCAAATGGGTCTTGTGGTAGTATCCTTGGTGCTTGGCACTTAGATCTTCATCCACAAAGTTATATATTTGATATGAAATCTCTTGTTTTGTCACCTTGTCAAGAACATAACGAGGCAATTTCAAAGGAGGGCCCCTAGTTCCCTTTATCCTAATTATAGTGCAATCAGGATAATATCAATAGTCTCCCATCTTTGAAATGTTTCTTCTTATGTTATCAAATACCCTGGGCATGGGGTACTCACAAATGGCTTGGTACACTAGCGGGTATGTCTTCTGCAGTTTTTTTAATTTCCTTTCTAAACATATAGACATGGAGTATGGAAAAGTCATCATAGACCATGTTATTCACATGTTTTATAGATGGTTCCCATGGTTGTCCATAGGTTATGTGCACTATTCCCATAATTACATCCATTACATAAGATATCATATAAAAATTCCCATCAGATGGCCTTTCATCGATTTTGAACATCTATGCCCTGAGTCTGACACTTATAACTTCACCAAGTGCCACAATTTTATCAGAAGTCAAAATGATGTATAATAAGGACGCCCATGCCTTATGTACATAAGTGATGTTAGAAAATCCATACAACATGTTCATCAATGTCATGGCTATTCTAATACTTGGCCTAAATTTGACTGTAGGAATTGAGGAAATAGCACCTCGAATATTGAACTTTTCACCTTTCTTCAACTATTGCTTGATTTTTCTCTCAACCGTGTTACGTTCTAACAATCATTGGTTGCGACCTGGTTATAAGTTATCTCAAGCACTAGAAGGCGTAAATACCTTTCAAAGGCTTCCCCATAAATATAGGCTACCACATTTATTTGGCGCTTAAAGTGCAAGCAATCCCCAGTAATAGTGCCATTAAGAAATAAATCTCAAAGTCTATGCATGGGATTACATTAGATTTCATTATCATGTTGTGCAATCCCATTGTTTTGACTAGTAAAAAATATCTACGTATCTTTTCCTATCTTCGTCCAATTGGTCTTATGTTGAATATGGTTTGATGTTATCTACCTCATCCCAGAGGGCAAAGTAATGAGCAAATGGTAATGCTCCTTTGTCAAATGTTGTGTCTAAATACTCAGCTCCTCCTATGATAGAATATTGAGGAGGTTGGTTAGATGCTCGAGATGAGGAAGCCATCATTACACAGTAGAATTTCTCACAAGCTAATTGGATTGATTCACAAATTTGCTAGCAAGAAAATTAGGGATTTTGATAACTTGGTGGCTCAAATTCACATTTTGCAGTTCATTGATTAATGGCAAAGTGATTTGAAATCCTTAAGATTTTGCCTATTGCCTATATTGCTTAAAGCTTGAGACTTCAGTGCCTAGTTCATGCGAAGTTAATGCAACAATGACTTTTAGCTATGTTTTCCCTTTGGATTTGAAATTTGTAAGTCAGCTTTGGTAGGTGTCTTTTGCCATGTGGTAGATTTTCAATCACTGTGAATGCTTAGTTATCATCACGAACAAAGTGTCTATTTTCCATGTATCGGCTTTTGCCTATCTATCAATCCTTGTATTTGTATTTCGGCTATGCATCTCCAAGATTGTGACACTTGTTTCGATCTCACTTACTCAGGGGTCTTTAGCTTTTCATAATTCTACATTGTATGCTCGACAAACTACAAATTAACAATAGTTTACCACTTGGTACAATCTCGGGGCTCCAAGACTCTTTGAAATTTAAACTAGGTACTTCTCCCGATGAGCACTGCAAGCATGAGATGGTGCCATGTGGAGTGATCTCGGGACTCCAAGGTTCACAAAACTCTAACATTGTATTTTTGAATGATAAGCTATAGGTTAACGAGATCACACCATGTGGACATCTCTCGACCCTCTAAAGACTGTTGTATTTTGATTTTGTACCTTCCTCTTAACAAGTCCTAGGCTTCTGAGATGATGACATGTGGAAGGTCTTTGAGAATCTGGAGAAAATGAAACTTTGGCATTGTACCTTCGACTGGACAAGTCTTGAAATTTTGAGATTGTGCAACATGGAGGGCTCTCGTTAACCCAAAGACTTATAACTTTTAGAGTTGTACTTGGTTTGTCAGGATCTAGTGAACGACACTATGCCACTTGTCATGACCTTGGCTACTCATTTACTTAAGAACATTGAATGTATTAGATTTGCCTTGATCTTCCAGGTTATGAGTCAATGGGATTGCACCATGTGGCGTAATCTTGGGGCTTTTGGAACTTAGAAGACTTAGAATTCTCATGAAAATCGGTTGTGTCTCAAGTTAACAAGATTTTGACCCCTAGACATCTCATAATGACTTGAGAAATTTTAACATATTTGAAAGCTGAAAGTTGTGAGTGAATGAAATGCTTCCACGTGGAATGATCTTGGGAATCTAGATGCCTAGGGGGACTTAGAGTATTGCTATTATAACTATCGTTGGCTACGAGTAAACAAAATGCCAATAGATGTCATGATTTAGGGAACTCAATGAAAATTTGAATCTTGGGAATAGAATGTTGTACATTGAAGCTTAAATACGTTAAAATGTTTTCATTAGTCGTGTTAGTTAAATCAAAACCCAACTTTGAATAAGCATTCGAAATAGAAAAATAATCAATGGTGGTAAATAAATCACAAATGATGCCCAAGCTGTGGTTTTCTTTGTTTTGGAACTTTGTAATGTAAATTAGACTTCGAAAACAACCTTATGCTTATTTATATTAGATCAACATTAGAATTCTTAAGGTTGATATGGACCATAAATGAAGATTTCTAGCAATAATGAGTCCCTATTTGAATTTTGAAAATGGGGTGTGTTGGGGTACAACACATGACAAAATTTAATGGCCCTTTAAAATTGCCATGCTTCAACATTTAGGGTTTGGAGCAAGCTTTGTGTAAATAGTTAGTACATTTTTTTCACAAATTTGGTACTTATATCAACATTAATGGAGTTCAATTTGAACTCTTTGATCTGTTTAGATCCATTAGTAAAGGTTTCTCACTTGTTCCCTCCCTCTATGTTTTGGCAACATAAGGGTTTAGTTACCTCCTTACTGAATATAGCTCTAGAGGTTTGGTTAAAGGAAATGTTCTTCCTCAATCTCATAATTAAATGATAAATGATCATTTTGTGGGGGATTCTTTTCTCACTCTTGCTGAAGAAGAGATATAGATTAACAATTCCATGGAATGTTTAGACATCTTTTGTTAAGCCTCTAGATCTTTTATTCAATAGAAGAAAACCCAATGTTACAGATAATCTAATACTCACGTCCCAACTTCGCTGCAATAATTCAAGTGGTATTGGATTCAACGTAGAGAACAATTCAAGTTCATGGGCATTTCTTTTGCCTTGTAGGCAACCCCCTCAAATCTTTGGAACTATGTGGTGCAAAGGGAGGGGGAAAATAGCTTTTTGGATCACTAAACCACTCTCGACTAGTAAGTTCCAAGTGTGTTCTAAGGTCCCTGCAGTCACCCAAGTCTATTATTCTTCTTGTTGGGCATCATCTAAGGTTGTGAATGCTAAACTTAAACATCTTCTCAAAGACTTTCTTTAGGTTAACTCTAAAGGGTTTCACGGAGTTGCATGGGATATTTGTTGCCAACCTAAAGAGATAGATGGCCTTGGCATTCTGGATGTCAAACTCCAAGGCACCTATGTATTAAACGGATCATTCCTATCCTTGAAGGAGAAGAGTCTTTGAAAAGTTTGCTTCATTATTTCATAAGTGAAGACAGGTCTTTTAGCAGGCCAACTTAGAAAGGACTCGGTATGTAAACACAGTTGTTCACTTAGGTCCTTGTGAAGATTAAGGAGTCTTTTGTGGATCAAATCATCTAGAGAGCTTGGGAGTTGATCAAATGTCACAGTTTATGATGGAGATGGTTCTAGAACAAGTCTCTCTAAGTTCTCAATCCCTCTGGTGGTCTCTAACTCTCTCTTATTATGTTGTTCCCTTTTTCATAGTTCCTTGGATTAAGAATCTTCCACTTTTCAAGAAATGGATGAATGTGATTTCAAATTTGTTTTGCAAACAGTCCAAAGTTTGTACATCTTGGCCTATCCTATGTGATAAGTTTCAGCTTTTTCCCAATGACCTTGCTTCAATTTATGAGGTACAAAAAGCCTTCCTAGTTGAACATCTTCACAAAATTAGAGTCCAAACCCCTACTAGATGATGGGTTGGGTTGGAAGTGGCATGTTGAGACCTCCTTCCACCGATACAAAGCATGGATTGGTTATAAGCTTTTCTCACATCAAAACATTCAAGTGGATTACGTGAACGCTCGTTGGAAAGTTAATTCTTCTACAATGACATGGGGACAAAGGTTTGACAAAATTTGGAATGCAATTATTGACCCTAAATAGGCCCACTTCCTTTGGTGCATCTTGCATCAAGGTTTTCCTATTGCTAACAAGCTTATCCATTTGCATGTGGATAATCCCATATGCCCTTCATGTTAACAACTTGGGACTCTTGAGCATCTTTTTAAGTTTTGTAATCATATTTAGTTGGCTTGGAAGTGGATACATACACTTTTTCAACCATTTCACCCAGAATTATTCAAGTGGAAAATGGTGCTCTTAGGCGATTCAATCATGTTACCTGCACAATATAATCAACTATGGCATATATTTTATTTTGAGTTTTTTTTCCAATTATGGAAAGGAACAATGTTATTTTAAAACATTTAGTTCTAGATGGTTGTTTTCTATTACTAACAAAGTGCAAGCAATCTCAAATGTCATGCTACAGAGACAAGTGCAAGCATAGAAGGTTCAACTAGAGTTTGAACACCTCCAGACTTTGTTGGATCTAAAGAAACGTCCCATGTACAATTAACCGAATCCCCCCAACTCTCATCACCAATGGTCTCCGTCTCAATGTCGTGGTTTTAGAGCTCATGATAGGTACAATTCACATAGAAGGCACTGAAGCGGTTCACAATAGTCGCGACTGCTTTACTGACGCACAACGCTTTTGGTGGCAAATTTCCAAAGACTAGGGGTTGGAGAGCTCTATCGCAAAGAAAGTTTCCTCAGTGGAAGTTGACCATTTCGCTACCTACACAAGTGCCAACAAATGAAGAAAACAAAGACAATTAAAATGGCAAGCGAGACCCAATCCCTGACACTATAGATTTGTCTACTACTAGTTGTTGGGGCTAGATCAACAAGTTTGATGACCCTCCACCTCCACCAGTGTTGTTGATTACTCGTGTTGCCTAGTTCTTGTGCTATGTTATCTTGGGGCTTTATATTATGTTTATTTTAGAATTTGTTCAAACTTCTTTTTATTGAAAATATGCTATTGTAAGTGGTATTTTAATTTGTTAAAGTTAAATTAGACTTCTCAACACGTAAGTGGTATATGAAACCACTCATTTTTGGTAAGAATAACACCATATACTCTCTTATTAATAGAAAACAATTTTCAATCAAAAGGGAAAGGTTGACCACTATTTCTTGTACGACACAAATTTTTGTCCTTTGAAGTGAAAATTGTCTACCACATTGCCATCTTTGAGTTGAATGAAGAAGCCATTGTCTACCACATTGCCATCTTTGAGTTGAATGAAGAAGCCCCCCCTCTCTCCTTCAAATCAAATTGGAGACCCTCTAGGTTCAAAGGATAATAATGATCCCCCACACAAAAGACATATTGGCATGAACGTTCTTGCATCAATGAATTTTACAAGTCTAAAATTAATACTGAAACATTCAAAAAAATTTAAAAACATGATTAAGAGACTGAATTGTCATTTATTTTGGTATCTTTGTTAAGCATTTGGAACAAGATGTCTGTGACTCGTCTCCACCCATAACTCATTAGTTAACCCAACATTTTCATCTCTGTTGCAACAGATTGATCCATTTGTTATACACTACGCCTGTGGGATTTTTATATAATAATCTTGCAGTTTAAAATTTTTTGGCAGCATAGCTAGGTCTTGTTATATCATGTTTATAGACTTTCATGGTTATGACTTGTTATATCATAGCTATAGAATTTCGTATATCATGGTTATGAAATTTTAGAGTACGCTCCTTAAAACAGTTTGTGCTTCATCATTGTTTGGGAGATTTCCTTCCTTATTTAAAATTTTACCCTATCCATATAGCGTGTCGTTTGTATCCATCTTGATTATCAAAATATATCTTGTATCTCATATAACTACCTCAGTATATATTGAATTGAAGGTCTCACTACTTTCTCCTTTGGAGATCTGTTTTTTCTTTTTTAAGTTCAAGCATTCTTTTGTACAAGGAGTTCAACTTTCCCTGCATTAAATTGGTTTTGCATCTTATGAAGCACAAATGCCTCTCGGCTTTTGTAGCAAATAATATTTTATGAAGTGCACCAGTTCTGGCATTAAATTGATTTTGCATTTTATGAAAGCACAAATGCCTCTCGGCTTTTGTAGCAAATAATATTTTACGAAGTGCACCAGTTCTGCCATTTCAAAAAATGGTATTTCGTTGACGACTGCTATGTTAGCAGACACCGAAACTCTCAAAAAGCGAGTTCAGAGAAGCATTATCAAACTTCACTCTAATGATATATACAAAGTAATATGTGACTGAAAGAAACGGGGCAAACATGGTCCACGTCCATCGTATATTTTAAAGACTTCCATATATTGGGTGGATGCCTATGCAAGCATAAAAAGGCAAAAACAGTAAAAAAAATAATTGAAGCCATTCTCACTTTTCTTTGGCAAGGAAGACTTCCAAAAATACAATTCATTTAGTGGAAGAGTACATCATAAAGCTATAATTTTCGCATGTACTTGTAAATCTTGGATTCTGGATCAGATGCTCGGTTCTTAGGCAATCGATTTTTGCACATCAAGAAATTACCTATCTCCATAAGAACCTGCCAAACCAAAACTAAATATTAGACTGGTTTGCGAAAAATTTACTACCAATAACCATATTCTAGTCGTAAGTTTGGTTTCTTCACAGTGTATTAATAAATAATGTTCTTCTGAAATCATCAACACGAAATTGTTTTTGTGCAACATTTTAGATCCCACTACTGGATCCATTTCCAGGGAAACAAAGAGAGAAGCCAATAGTGGGATCAACTGGCTTCTTTCCTTATTTCCCTGAAGATGAATCCAGTAGTGGGATCCGAAATATCAGATAAAAATAATTTCACACAGATGATTCCAGAAGACCAACGAAAACAAATTTATCTTGATTGTCAAGTAAAAAAACCTAGTAAAGAAACGTGAACCTTCATCATATTGTCAAGTAAAAAATGTGAACCTTGCATAACATACAAATGAAATCTCTCTGTAGAAAAACTCTAGAAAATGTGAACCTTCACCATATTGTCAAGTAAAAAATGTGAAGCTCCCATAACATACAAATAAAATCTCTAGAGAAAAATCTGACTGCAGAACAAGACATCAAGATAGCGTAATTTACCGAGCTCAAAGGCATGAAATTTCATGAAGCTACATAAACAAAAAATGAATAAAACCTAGACACATTTCTAGAGAAAAATCTGACTGCAGAACAAGACATCAAGATAGCCTGTTGACCGAGCTCAAAGGCATGAAATTTCATGAAGCTACATAAACAAAAAATGAATAAAACCTAGACACATTTCTCCAGGAAAATCCACGTATATAATAATATTTAATAATGCAAAAAACAACAGACAAGCATGCACTTCTTTCCTTGTGAGTCGTATGAAGCACATATAAAGTTAAACAGCCCTTTAGAGCAAGACATTGGAAACTAGATATTTCAAAAGTGACAATAAAAGCTCTCAACATAGATTTCAATAATAAGGTGCTGAGAATGAAAATATTTCAAGATCCGGCGTTGCAAGACTATTCTGTCAAACAGTGCTGTTGAGCATATCCATCACTGACTAATACAAGTATGTATTTTTGTTATCCCTGCACTTACTTTCAAAATTTGTATGTTTATTTACTTTGTCCCAAAAAAAAAAGTATGTGCCTATTTGAAAATAAAGACAGTAAGAGGCAGCTCCGAACCTCCAATAATAAAATGCACAAATGGTAAAATAGCAAACTATAAAATTAGGGGATTGCAAATTCAGGGAAAATTTTAAAATGGTAGAAAATTCATAAATCTAACTCAAATAGTCACTTCAATTCCTTCCCAATTCAACATTGGTGTTTTTCAAGTATAAGCTAACACAGCAATTATAAATTCAGAAATAAAAAACATACCTCAATTGCAATAGTTGTCGGGCTAAGATCAGAGACGTCAATAGAGCCAAGTTCTGCTGCAATTTCTGTAATTAAAGAATATAATTAACTTCTTTCTAACAGCCTTCAAAAACAAACTAGCAGTAAAGAAGGGAAGAATAACTTGGGCGTGTCAAAATGAATTTCAGGCATAAAAATGAATAGGAACAATTATTCAAACCACAAATAACAAATACTTAGAAGGCATGGGAATATACTTTGCAGTGATACTTTTACTTTGGAGTTTCCATATGCTTTGCCTCGTTTCTCAATAAGTTCGGTGAGCCTTGCAAAAGCCTGCAAGATGCCATTGAGACATGAACGTCATGCATGGATTCATAACACCACATGTTTCATGCAATTTTAAACAGATGAATTGTCGTGCATCAAACCAAGGGTGACGCTGCAGTATAACCAAAGGATCACAACACGAAAGAGTCAGCCAATGAATTACTGTTGGGCTCTCAGGATGACAGACAATTATTGTTTTACTGTTCAAGTTACAGAGAGTGAAAACATGAGATTAAATGTACTTGACAGAAAGAGCAAGACAGGGTGGGGATGAACATCTGTCTATATTTTAGGAGGATCTTCCATGTTAATGCCTTTATTATGGTAGTTAATTGACATTGACCAAGATTGATGTTTCTGACAATCACAAGGCGATGTTTCTCGAGACGGGACTGAGATAGAAATCAGCCTGGGATGCAATTCAGGAGCCTACCAATAAGCACGCCCATGCTCAAGACTATTTAGGAAGATACAGTGGAGGGATCAAAATAGTAGCCTCACTGGTTTGTTTGTATGTTTACCAATCATCCAATATGATCAAAGATCTCAGAAGAAATGAGGTAGTTTATGCAGAATTCAAGTCAGAGGAATGTGGAACCATCAAATAGCTCAAATTCAGAAAATTTTAGCACCTTCAATATGAGAATGATGTCCTCTTAAAATGAATTTGTTCTTGTGTATCAATATCATGAATCTGAGCATGGTTACATGTTGGGTAACATACATAGCTTTATCTCTAGATTGAGAAAATAAGTTATATTCTTTATATGGAGGTAAGCAAAGATGCATGTGGAAGCTAGAATAGGCGAATATTATCTCGTGGCTCCCATAAGTAACTTTTAAAATTTGTTGCATTAGTTACATGTTGGGAAACATACATAGCTTTATCTCTAGATTGAGAAAATAAGTTATATTCTTTATATGGAGGTATGAGGAAGCTAGAATAGGCAAATATCATCTCGTGGCTCGCATATGTAACTTTTAAAATTTGTTGCATAAACTATAGCTTTTGTCCAATCAAAGGGGCAAAATAAATTCATTTATTTATTTTTCTCATCAACAAGTTCTTAGTCGAGGGATGTTAGCAAAATCTAAGCATTTTAACTAAAACTGAAATTCACAAGTTTGATTAAGTTGCCACAGAAACTATAGCTAAATCCCTTTTGTAAAGAGATCTAGAACAGTTTTAAACTACATCACATCTTTGATTAGGAAATGATTTATTTCTGACAACTTATATAGATGCTTTTGAAGTTCCTTAAGTACAATATCTAGAGTTCAAAACATACATTCTATAGCAAAGAATTGCACTTGCTCAATATATATTCATACTAACAAATTAACAAGCACCTCTGCAGAGGGTATAAATTTAATAACATTCTTTATCTTAAGATACTGCCAGTTCGAAATGGCCCTTAGTGTGAGATAGTGGAAATTCATACCTTTAGCCAATTATGCAAACATGCTAAAACTTTAAAATTTTAATCAGCTTATCTAGAAAAACTCTAGAAATGGAATATTTAAGAGGTTTGGTACTAGTAGAAGAATAGAACAAGGCAAAGTACGTCATATAATCCTACAAAGCATCTCCATTCCCACAGTAAATATTTCCAATGGCACTTAGATTTTTCAATAATGTTTACACAAATGACAGTGCCTGAGCATCAGAATGAAGAGCAACTCCGTATGTTGATAGAGAGAAGAGCAAGATTAAATAATTCCTAGGATAAAAATAGCAAAAACTACACCTAGCTTCCATGATATCCAGGGACTAAGCACTCCAAAAAACATAGGGAAGAAAAACAAACCTGAGTATATGGATCAACTGAAGCATGTCCTAGAAGAGGTCGTGATTCAGTCCCAACTGCTACTACTCGTTTGGCAAGAGCCTCCAAGGGCACATCCAACCAAACAGTGACTCCATGATTCAAATAGCTCCTATATGTTTGCAACACAAACAAGAACTATGAAATTTATTGACTTGGAAAACTGATTATTGGTGACATTTGAAATATTGACTAAATTGAAATATTAAGTGTATTTCCCTGATTCTTTTTACAGATTTCTAAATTCTTACCAATTTTGAGGTCGAACAACGGCACCACCTCCAGTGGCAACGACCAGGCGATGCATTGTAGATAATTGGCTCAAAACTTTGCTCTGGATATAAACATTTTACCCAATAGTTTTGTGAGTACAATTGCCACCATCAACAAGCTTTGGGTGCAGGACTTTTGCAACTCTAATGCACGAGGACTTGCAAATACTCCTTGTATAAACAATTAGTACATTTTAAAACATCTATGAACAAGCCTGTACTATATTAGTTCAATATACTAACCAAATACATTAACCATGTGAAAAAACATCATCCCAGGGAAGCCCATAGAGGATCTTCCCTACAAATGAACAGTTAACTTTGCGGAGAAGAAAGGATCCACGAAAGGGAACCTTTGATGTTCCCCTCTTTGCATTATATGGAGTTATGCTATTGTTTAATGAAAAATGGAAATCACCGTTACCTCAGCATCCCTGAAGAATTCTTCATCTTTCTCTTTAAAAATCTGTGCTACAGGTGTTCCACCAACAGCTTGCTCAATCAGGCGATCACTGCACATAAAAAATGTCATTGGTACCAAAAATGTTTGGTATGGAGAAACAATGTATATAGAAAAAATTTCTTCTCAGACGATCAATTTTGAAAATCCAGTTGCAGTTTTTCTGAAACAAACCTGTCAAAGAAGTAATAACCCAAAGCTTCGGACAAAATTTTTCCTACGGTAGTTTTTCCACTACCCATCATTCCTGTAAAACAAATCATTTTTTATAAGCCAACAGTACCATATAACATACTGCAAAAATTGTACTCTATTCTTGGCTACAACCACTCCTCTATTAAATGTGCCTGTACTGCAAAACGTAACGTCTTTGCTTTGACAAGTTCCAAAACATACCAACAAGAAATATGCTCTTCCCATCCATTCCAAGCGAAACCTCTTCTGCCTTTTTCTGCACCAAAAATAATGGAGTATGATATCCCTATGCTTGCAAACAAGTTGCCAATCAAAGCAGTATATTTATATAATGCTACAAAGTTTTAGGCCAATGATTAAGGTTCAAGATAAGACTTTGCTGCATGATCTCTACATATTGGACAGAATAAGATGGAAAAGAAAAGTTGAAGCCTTACCTGCAGAACTAGTGCCTCCTCGTTGTTGCATCTGTCTGTTTCAGAAACTGTCACATATTAGAAGAACGGGCTATTAACAAAAACGAAAATATAAAAGTCTAATTGAACTCCGATATGCATCTAACTCAAAAAGCAAAACCTACAATTTTAACCTCCAATGGTTATTTCTCACTGATATACTGATTGAATGCAAGTTTGAGAATTTCACACATGATATTGCCTTGTAGCCTAAAACAATAATGTGTGGATGTAAAAATTTACAATAATCTAGTAGTGTGTATTGGAAGTAAACCCCTAAATGAAAAATTAATTGCTACGAGTAATCACCAGATCCATGCCCTTATCCCATAACCAGAACTCATACAACTAGGAGAAGAAAGATCTTTAACCCATAAGAGTCTTTTAGGTACATCTGCATAAAGATTGAATCTTCCGACATTCTGGGTCTCAGGCATTGGCTTCAAATCTTTCTATCCCTGATGATGGGTTCAGGCATTGGCTTCGAATCTTTCTATCCCTGATGATGGAATCTTTCCATCCCTGACGATGGGTCCAGCAGAGAAACCCAAAATGTCACAAAAACCAATCACTATGCAGTTGTACCCAGAAGACACTTATGAATCTTTAAGCAACTCCACGGAGGCAGAGAGATTGTGTGTGACAATGAAACAAATATATGGGGAAAAGACCAACAATCAGGTCTGCAATATGCAAGATTCTCAGAATGAACAAAACAACAAGCGTCTATGCCAATAAGATTTAACAATTAAATCATACATGGATGGCACTTATTTTTGGCATAACTATATTGATCCTACACAAGCAAAGACTACTTGTAATGTAAAACGTTTACAACAAATGGGCTTCAATCTAACAAACTTACAAAACAAAGGAGGTTGGAACTTCAAGCCCGCTAAGTCATGAGCATTTCATTTACCTCGGAAAATATTATCATGTATGATACCCAAATTCCAGTAATGGCACTTCAATCCCAATATCCTATATTCTATTGGACTTATAGATGGATGATCAGGGGAGGGAAAATCTTCTGTGCACTCTACTTCAACATGGTACTCTTTTACATTATTTACAAATCTTCTTAACATTTTTAAGCCAATTTCAGAATAAGGAATCATTTATGCAGTATGGAAGAGCTAAAAGGAAATAAAATACCCAAAATATTCAGATACACAACCTATGGCTTACCAGTGCATCCTCCATTGTAAGAAGAACAGAAGATTGAAAATGTGGGCAATCTAACTTGATGCGAAGATCTCCTAAAGTTCAATGCCTGAACAGAACATATCTGAGCCTGTTGCTGCGGATGTCTCCAGTTACTGGCAGACAGCATAGATCCTTTCCTCAATCTCCCTGGATTCAGTGACCCTGAATTCCAGCATGGTTGTAGGTTGACTGTACTACAGGACTCTAGACTCAATATTTCCATTTATGCTCTACAACAACTGCAATTGGGTGAACTCAGATCAATCTAAACCCTGATAGTCACAACAGGGTCTCAATTTTTCCTATAACATTTTCACTCAAACTGCAATTGGGTGAACTCGGATCAATCTAAAAACTGATCCACAACAGGTTCTCAATTGTTTTTTGAATTTTTCACCTCAAACTGCATTTGGGTGTTTGGGATCAATGAAATCCAACGCCCACAACTCAAATTTAACTTAGGTTGTTCTGAATCAAACATAAAATCAACCACCCAATCAAAAAAGTTGCTGCAACACAAGATTTGCAATGCAACTGAATTCCAGGGCTGTGCCAATGACGACAGATATAGTCTTAGTATCTCACGGCATACACGTGTGAAAAGGAGGACTCTAGATGTAGGAAGGGTGCCGGAAACTCCTTTCTTGAGAATCTAGTCAAATGGGGTAGTAGTTGGGCACCAATATTTTCCCTGAAGATGGTTCAACTAATGTAAATATTGAGTTAGGTTGAACTTCACTAGCCAGATTAGGTTGGAATGAAATAGATAATATTGGAGGAAAATCTTAAGTCACAATTGACACAAGCGAGAAAATTATGATTACACCATGGTAATTGGAATTTGGGAGGTCAAAACTGGTGGGCTTTTCTAAAACCTGCACCAGGAAGGTTGAGGGGATATCAATATGTTTAAAAATTAATCCAAGCATCTGGTACACCTTGCGAAAGTTTAGGATAGGATAAAGAAGTAGGTGGACAAACCATAATGGAAAAAGATATCCAGAACAGATGTGGAGGATGGTCACATGAGGGGCGGCTTCCCTGTTCCCTAGGCGCTCATGGGAACAGGGAAAATATTGGTGCATTGAAAAGGCATTCTACGAACAGGCTTTGCATTTGACAATGCATTGAATACGCAAATGGACAAATTCTTTCAAGATTTGTGGGTTCAATGCTTCGATTTTTTCGAAGCCCCACCATGATGATATGAGATAAGCCTTGATTGGGGACCCCACCTGGAAGTTGGAGAGTTCCTTCCCCTTTCTCTAAATTAGTTTAGATATCTTACATATATTAATTTAGTTGTAGTTGTAGTTGTGTTTATCTTAAATTTGTTATATAGTTTTTAAATATTTAAAAGTTCCAAATTAATTAATGGTTTTATTAAATTTTTTAAAGATGTTTTTATTTGAATGAGTTTCGAATTTTATCTTTGTTAAATAAAAAAAGATTTTAAAAGTCCTTGCCTTTAATTATATTAAATATAGAGTAGGTCACAAGGGCCCTAAATAAAAATCTTTGTATCGATAATATTTATATTTTTTTGAGAGGTTAAGGTTCTCCTTCGTATAGCTAAGCCAAAGGCTAATATAGATAAGCCCTCACACCACTAGGTCAAGGAGAAAGAGAAAAGTTATGACTATCTATAAATTGCTCTGATGTAGGTGCCTATTGATTTCTATGCATTTGATCGCCTCTAATGCCTCTAGAGAATAGAGCTACATTGATACTGGAGGTTGTGATCGATATCGACAGACTCTTATTATACCATATGTCGAAGATATCACATTTTGTGTATTACCTTTTCTAGACAAAAAAAAAAAAACTACATGTGACGATCAAATAAATATTAATTTAGAGTCAATTATAAATTATAAAAAATAAAATAAATTATTTATGAAAACTTTCTATATCTTAACATAATTTTGAAATGACTTAAACACTCAGATAAAATCCCTACAAAAATTTAAAAATTAATTAAATTGTTCATGAAAACCTTCAATAATTTAACATAAAAAATGTGACTAAGTTGTAATTAATAAGAATTATGAGATTTGGGTAAATGGTAAAGCAATGTATGTTTTGAATACTTTGTTAATAGAAAAAATGTGGGAGAGATAAATTCAACTATTTTTCTCTTACTAACAAATGTTTTATTGTGAGATATTCATGAAGATCATCTTTTCAGGGTGTTTCTTCTATTGTTTAAGGATGTCTCCCTTTCGAACGTAGATCTTCTAAGGGTAGAGTCCACACTTGATGAAGTATCTAATCCATCCCCTTCGTTGGTGAACAGAGCTGCCCTCGGTCTTTCCTTGTTATCGAAGCTCAAAGCTTCTCTTGACTCAACAACAAAGAAGAAAGGTAGAAAAACTCAGATTGGATGATGCTAAATTGGTTAAGGATGGATCTCAATGGACTATGGAAGGGAGTCTTTCCCGTCAGAAAAAAAAGGCCCAACCAAAGGTTAATGGCTTAACGTTTCCCTTTTGTTTGATTCGCTACTTGGTTCTTTGGTTCCGGCGACTTTGCACTCAGTATAGGTGTTGATCCTTCTCTTTGGTGATTCTTCTAATCATTTTTCACTTATCTTTTAACAGATCTATGTAGAAGATTGTTTCATTTGCGAATGGTTGTCAAATTTTTATCATTATTTGGTATTGTCATTTTCCTCGATAACTTTGATGCTTTTATACTTATTTCATTATTTTGTATAATTTTATCTGAATCAAATATTGATATACTTATTTTTATATTAAAATGGAAGAACCCATCAATACCATTTGTTTCATCGAATAAAAAATTATTTAAATTTTATACAAACCCATTACTCAAAAAAATCTTATATAAAACTACTCATAAAAATCATCTTATAATCTCATAAAAATCATCTTATTAAAATGATTTTAAAATATCATTAAGATAATGACATTAAGACTGTCATATCGAACTTGAACGATTGCCTTCCTTACAAGCATGATTTTTTAAAATTTTGACTAAATTTGGGACCCTAGAATGAATATATAGTTGTACATCGTTAGGTTTGTCGCTTCTTCCCTAATATATCCACGAATTATATAGATTTAGTTATTCTTCAAATTCACTCCTGTGGCGCCGCATCCCAAACACGGGTCAATGATTAGTACTATTCCATGATTTTTTTATTTATTTTATGTGCTAGAGCGAGTTTTTAGGTTTATTTTATTTTTATGTTTATTTGTTTTGAGAAATTGATTCATAATTTCATCATGGTTTGGGGTTTAGTTTTGGTGAATAGTTATTATATCATGTTTGTCTTATCTTCGATAAACTTGATTTGAAGTGAGGGAATATCTAAAAGTGTAAAGTTTGAATTGTCGATTTGAAATTAACAAGACGTTTGATGGATGTCAATCGATCTGGAACCTTACTTTATATAATATAATTACACTATCGTTTAAGATTGTCGATAGACATGTGCTTTGCCAACGAGAAACAAATACATTATAAAAGTCAAGTCATAATGGATAAGCTATTTTGATAAACAAAAACCACTTAAAGAGGATTATCAAACCATTCCTTATATGTTGAATTTGTTTTATTAACAAATTCAACATTAAATTTAAGATATCTAGGCACAAAAGGGAAGAAGTAGGTATGGTGTACGCCACCTTAATAAAATAGCTTCAAACTAAATTTTGACCTAGGGGAAAGGTCTTAGTAGTAGTGCACTTTAATTTTGGACAGCGAATTAAGGTGCCATAATATCACAATAGACTCCAAAAATTTTACATATTTTAATATATCGTCTTAACTACTTATAAATAAGGTTTCAAGGTCTAACTCATTATACATTTTACGATATAATCAATTTTATCATGAAATGTCATAAAATATATTTTTTAAATCATGACCAAAACTTAACCTTTGGAGTACCAATAGCTATGCATTAGAGTATCAATATTTGAGTCTTACTTGTCAAGATGTGATTGGTTACCTTTAATTTTATAGAGTAAATGTTGAACAAGTATTAAATACTACATGCACCATTACTAGGACACTTTAATATTTATGCACACCAATATGTTCCATCGATGAAGCATACCTAAACAAAAACCTTGTTCCACCATTGGTAGGTGCACCACTACTGGGACCTTTCCCTTAGTTGTTAAGCATAACTCACTTTAAGGTAGAAGGCATAGGGGTTGTAAGGGACTCTAGTGAGAAGATTATATTTGCATATTTGATGGGCCTTTTGAAAGCCATTAATAACAAAGTTTGAAGCCCACTGATAATAAAGTTTGAAGCCTTTGCTTGTGAATGAGGATTGAGGCATTCTTATTTGGGCTTCTTTTGATTGGGTTTTGCTCTGCTGCGATTTGGCTAAAGATTTGTGGAATTAACTCTACTTTAAGAGTAATTATTATTTTTTGGTTGAATGATATGTCTTTTGTTATTGTTTGTCCCCTTAGTGCGATATCTTATTTATTGTGGTTCTTCTCTATGTCCTTGTCTCGTTGATGTTTTAGTTTGTTGTGGTGACTGGACCCCCAATTATGCCCTAGTATCAGTTCATAGCTCCAACCAAAAATGCTTGACCCTATCAAAGAAAAAATAAAGCTTGAAGTTTTAACTGATAATAAAGTTTGAAGTTTTAGCTTCAAGTTTGATATTAGTCGTATAGAAGGGAAGAACATAAATTATCAGTATGTTGGGTTAGCTAATGGTTAAAGACCTTGCATGTATTTTTATGTTAATTTGTAGATGGTCAACGAGAATATGTTGTAATATTCTTTCACAGGTCAACAATTTAATTTTGATATTATAGATGTGATTATTGGATCATAATTCAAAAAGTGAAGAATTATAGAGCATAAAGAATTAGCATATTAATTCAATTATCTAAAAGGTGACTGAACTAGCCATCCACTTCAAATTCATTTCATTTCACCATATATTTAGAGAGTCCAACAAGGTGATAGATAGCCTTGCCAACCTCTAGACCAATCACGCCATGCTTTAGAATGAAATAATAATAATGAACATTATTGAGGACCTTGTAAGAGGTTAAAGCGATTATTAGAAAATGACAATGATGGGATTTAAATTTCACTCTTATATATTACAAGGATTGCATTGACATGACCCATGTCCCTTACCTTCGCATACTTCTTTGTTAAATCCCATAAGGGGAAGCGAGATTACAATGGCAATGAGAAAAGAAAAAGAGAGGTCCTATTATCAATGGCAAGAGGTGGTCACAAGAGTGTCAAAAGATGAAGCAACTCGGTTTTAGTACCTAACCTAGATGGAGTTCAACACCCCAACCTAGCAAAAGGTTAAATTGATATAAATAAGCTAGGAACACTACTAGATTAAGTCAAATTTATGTCACTTATTATAGATACTAAAATTTGGTCTTCAATACTTGACAATGACAAGCTTGACACACGTTTACCATTCACGACTTGAGCACCCAAACTATCACAACCTCAAAAAATTGAGCTTCAAAAGTATGAATTCTCAAGGCTGTGAACCTTCTTCCATTAAGTGATTTACTTTACAAGGTATAATTGATTCCAACAATTGAATGTTCTACCTCACACAATCACACCATCTAAATATCAGAGGCAGAGTAAAACATGTTTGGGTCACACATTGTCAAGGAATGCCAGCAAAAAATAGAGCAAATACCTCTCGATTAAAATAATAAAATTTTGATAGTTTGTTGTTTTAAATAGTCTATTAAAAGCAACTTAGTATTTAAGCAATGATAGTTCAACTCTTAAATTTTAATGAAAATAATTTATATTAAACCTACAATTATATACGACATTCTCTTGTCATGTCATTAAATGTAGGTCATCTCATTCAACAATTTTCAAGTTCATTATGTTACCCTTGTGCTTTGAAATTTTACCAAATTGCCTCATCAAGGGTACATGTTCCTCTTATACACTCTCTAAGATTTTCCATTGGAATTTAATCCGAGAAAATGGAATATCACAATTTTAAAATTGTAGATGATCAACATAACCAATACCCTTAATGTACTCATATTTATATTATGAACATGTTCCATTTTATTCAAAGGACAAAATATATTTATATGCCTCTAAAATGATCCATAATGTAATCAAAATATGCATTTTATAAGGTAATAAAACAAGCAATAAAACTCTTTCAACCAACTAACAATTGTAAACAAGGGCTTCATCATGATTCCATTTAAAGTGAGCTACTTAAATTTTAAATCAAATACTTACTTCTGAATAGAAAATATTTAAACATGAATATTTGCACCATCAATAGATTAGGGTTTATACTTTACTCATTTTAGATTTTAATTTAAAATGTCAAGGAAATTTATTTAATACATTATATTTTAAATAATCAACTGACCCATCACCATTATCTACACTTGCAGGGCTCATTAATGCTTCATAAGTTCCCAAAGACATTTTAACTTAAAATCAAAAAGTAAACTAATGTACGTAGCTACATCAAGATTCCTTTATAATTCACCATTTTGCGTACAACTTTAAGCAGTTGTAAAAAACTTGACTTTTGATCAAAACTAAGTCATATTATAACACACAGACATTGCCATCTACAATCCTATCATGCTTAAGAAAAGAATATTTTATTTTCCTTATTTCTCAAAATAATACTAACAACTACTTGAACAACAAAGTTAGATCCAAAATCAATTATTTACTTGATGCACAAAGTTGAAGAAGTACAATGATAAGAAGTATGATTGATTTATTATTCCTTAATTAAACATGAATACATATAGATTTAAATAAAAAATCCTCTGCCTTTTTAATTTTAGAGATGATGAGGTAGACATATGTTTCCACATTATTCACTTACAGGTAGTGTAAACTCGGGGTTAAGAACCCTTTGAGCCTAGCACAATAACCTACGTTCTTAATCATTTGCAACAATCAATGCAAAATGAAAACCAATCAAGAATACCAAATATAATTGTTTCCAAATGTTTTAACTCGGTACTCATTACTCTATATATGTGTGTGCGCACTTGTGCTAAACATAGCAGAAGTAGAGTTATCCTATCATATAGATCATTTCCCTTCAATGCTACCCTATTTGGGATAGAAACATAATTCAATTAACCATACATGACAAAGCCATTATCTAAGAATTAAAACTAAATTCACATAATCGTCAAGTTACACTCAATTCATAAAAGTTACAATCTTACAATTATTAGCTTATTTATTGCAATAAAGAATGTAAAACTCAGAATTCACTATTTCTTAAAGCCAACAAAATTAATTACCCTTTTTAAAGTAAGTGCAATAATATGCTAACTTGACTATTGATAAAAAACCATTTCAATGTTCCTTTATCAAAATAAGATGCTACAATATTGCTTCAAAAATAAATTTGTATGTTGAGTGACTCAATAACAAGCCTCTATCATTAACCATAATGTGAACAAATTGAGATTACTTAATAGAGATTTATTTGTAATGAAATTAAATCCAAATTGAAGCTTAGGTTCTCCCTACTCCATGTCAAGTCATTAATGTGTGCAACTATGATAATTAAGTGCAAGTATGAATGAGACTAGTAAAGGACATGATTTGAGTTAAAAATATTATAATAAAGACTAAAAATGTAAAACGAATATGAGTTCAAAACAAGTAATGATGTGTAATGCAAGAAAAAAATATTACACATTAGTCAACTACAAATTGTCTCATAACCAGAATTGTATTAGGGTTCTTACCCTATATCTTTTTTAATGTATAAATGATAAGTTATTGAATTATCTAATAGACTTCCATGCAAAAAGTAGAATCATAGATGAGATTCAACAAGATCATATATCAAAATGTACATAGTCCAAGACTAAACAGTTTCTGTAGAGTCTGTATTACTCTACTATAATTTGTTAAGATAACAACTCATTTTTTTACCTAGTGAAGATTTAATGCATGGAGTGCATATTTAAGCAATCACCACATTCAAAGAAAAGGATTAAAATTTAATCATACAAGTTATATACTATAAATATGGAGAATAAAACCCAAAAACTAAATATGAAAATTGCATATATCTCTTTGAAAACAAAGTAAGACTAAACAAGACTGAGTATAAGGAATGTGTTTGTACATAATGCAACTGATCCAAAATATTTATCAATGCAGTAACAAATGTCATAATCAATGAACTTAGGAACTAGTGATCTAATTAGTACATGAGAAATTTGGTTTCCAATAGTAACAACATGAGTCAAGAATTCTTGTAGGTTACATATTATTCTGAATAGAAAAATCCACATCAATGTATAGTGCCTCAATATCTCCTTGGCACATAATTATTACAATAGTTAAAACAAACAAAGAATACAAATAATTTTCATAATCAAATCAAATATTATTAATATGCCAATTGGTTTATCACTATGGCATCTGCATTCTAAGGATCTATTCAATCTAACATTACAACTAGCAACTCCACTATGCAATCACCAAAATAAAATATGGGAGAGTAAGATGAGCCCAACCATTGGTGGCCCTTACCACTCCATCCATTGGTTGTGAGATTGTAAGAGTTCCACAAATAAAATCCTAATAGAATAAAAACATATAAGAGTAAGGTGCAAGAAGAACATTATTTCAGTGTAGAGAGTGCTTCTGGATACAAATATGTGAATCTTTTTGGATCAACGTTTCGCGTCACACTCTATGAATCATCATCAAAATGAGAATAGAATGATTGATGAATTATAAATTTAGGATTATTTATAAGTTTTTAGAAAGAGAAAAGGACACTAAAAGGTTTTGGTTAAGTATAAAATAATATGATAGAAAATTTAATATGTATGATTATAATACCATTAAGAAAAGTTAAACTAAAATAGAAAATAGAAAATTATCAATGTCTTTTAATAGATTACCAACAAATGCCAATAATAAATGTAGTGGGACGAATAATAATAATATCAAAATTAAAATTTGAGAATTAAAAATTAAAAATTTTACCAATAAGAAATTGAAAATTAAAATTGAAAAAAAATAAAAGTATCAAACTTCCTAAACAACATATTTAGAACCAAAAATTAAAAAAGTCAAGAGGTAAATTAAACAATTTGGATTTTTTGAAAAGAGTTTGTATGTTGACAGGGAAGTCATAAAATAAAATAATGAGAAGATAATAATAAAACAATGAGATTAAAAAATAAAATGTCAATGGAATTCAACAAAAATAATTAAAAAAAAAAAACTCAAAAATGTAAATAAGTGAATTTTTTTAAATATTATCGTGTCATAAACCACAAAACAATCACCATAAGGATAGACAAAAAATAACACATCATAGTTGAGGGTTTTACAAATAATGGGCATGCTACCTTATTTAACCTTTCAAAGGCAATTTTCCATTATTCTTTTCATCTATAATGTCCTTTGAAAATGAGATGAAGCCAACCATCATAAGGAACATCTACTACAATTTCTCAAGAAAACCAACAATCACAACAACATTATTGCTAAAACATATAACTCAATCCTCACTACTATAACAAATCATATAAACCCTTGCCACATGAATAAAGATTATACTAGAGAACTTTAGGGGTGAGTTTGGGTTAAGAAAAACCCTAAGGTTTTTTAGGACTCCTACTCTAGGTTTTTTCCAACTTCCCTTATATTCCCAAAACAAACAACTTAGTACACAATTGTTTTATTAAAAAAAATGGGTTAAGGAAGTTTTAACCTTAATTAGAAAAATTGCTAAGTAAATCAAAATGTAAACAATATTAAATAAATCACATAAATTGATTTGGAACTTATCAAATATAGAAATATGCTAAAAAGGGGAAAGTACTAAAAAATAATCACTTAGCTAGAAATTGAAGATTTTTAATGTATGGAGGAAGTGCAAGTTAATTTTGATTTAATTTTCAATTGAAGTTATGTATCATCTAATATGTCTCAGAATTACAAGATGTTAAGCTAGTAGTGTTGTGTGATTGATAATTGAATAAACACTAAATTACTTTAAATTAAGACACTAAAGATTACTTATTTTCTTTTGTAAATACATACAATAAAAATAGAGATAAAACACATACAAATTTTCCGATAAGAACTATTGTGCCACACTATTGCATCATTCTTTATTAAAAAAAAGGTTAAAACTAATCAATTACAAGTAACATGCATGATAAGTTATGACAAGTGAATGATAAATTAAGACCTTAATTAACAAACAAGTAAAATAAAAATAAACTCTTAAAAAATAATGCTAAGATAACTAAAAATTGGCTCAAAAAACTAATTTTGACTCAATGATAAGATTTAGGCAACATTCAAGAAGCTTTTCTTAACAAGTAGCAACACATGCACATTATACAAGTTAGGTGCCCCAAATCCCTATAACATATGAAAATAAATAAATAAAATTAATACCGGTTAACTCAGCTCAAAAAAATGTGCCCCACCTCTTGGAGATGAATGGATAAGGATTTGAGATTAGCTAAGTATATATTAAGTGAACTACACTCTAATTAGCACTCTAGCTATTTTTTAGGAAGTTCTCAAAAAGTGTCCAAAAATAAAATAAAAAATAATCTAAGAACAAATTGAATTAAACAACACTCATAAGTTAATAAAAAACTAATAAATATAATTATAAAATTAACTATGAAGTGTTGACATTGGCATTGTACTCAACATTCTCCCCTTGATGCAAAGAGAAGAAATATCTATCATCCCTTGAAGTCTTCCATGAATTTGTTTATGCAATTTTTTTGTGACAATATCAACAAATTGATCTTCACTTCTCACATACTCAATGGCAAAGTGTTTATTATTGACTAAGTCTCTGAAAACATAATATTTGAGTTCAATATGTTTAGTTCTAGCATGAAAAACTGGATTCTTGGACAAATGTATTGCCCCATTGTTATCATAAAAAGTTGTGTTGGCACAAGTTGAGCCTCTCTCAAATTAGCTAAGATTATTCTCAACCATAATCATTGTGTGCTTGAGCTAATGTAGGGGTTTTATATTCAACTTCAGTAGAGGATAGTGCAATTGTAGTTTGTTTTTTTTAAAACCATGAAAGTAATCCACTTCCCAATGTGAAACAATAACTTGAAGTTGATTTCTTGTCATCAAGAGATCCATCTCAATATAAATATGTGTATCCAATTAGATATAATGAACTTGTTAGTCTAAAATTAATACCATGATTATACATACCTCTTATATTTATATATATATTCACTGCTTGCAAATATTTGAGTAATGGATTGCCCATAAATATAAAAATTAGTGAAACCCCATAACTGATATCGAGTCTTGTCATAATGAGATACATCAAACCTATCACCATATTTTTACAAGTATTTTCATTAATTGAATGACTCACATCTTCTCTTATTAGCTTTTCTCTACTTGTAAATGGAGTGTCCACAGGCTTATAATCTTGAAATTTGTACTTCTTTAACAAGTATTGGATATATTTAGATTAATAAATGAATACTTCCTCTTTCATTTGATAGACTTACATTCAAATAAATTACTTCATAAGTGTAATATCAATCATATTAAATTCTGATTTCATAGATTTTTTATAGCTATTCAACATCTCCATAGAGCTACCTATAATTATCAAGTCATCTACATAGAGACAGATATATAACACATTAGAACACAATGCTTGTATGTAAATATTTGGTTCATTTTTACTTATTACAAATCTTTGATATAATAACCAACTATAAATTATTGAGTACTAAGCTCTTGAAGCTTTCTTCATCTCATAAAAAACTTTCTTCAACTTATATACCCAAAACTCTTTACTCTTTATCTCAAAACCTTCTGGTTGCCCCACATATACTTCTTCAATCAATCTATTTATGAATGCAATTTTGACATCTATTTAATGGATTTTTCATATTTTATTATCAACTAAAATAATAATTACTATTATAATATCTTTAAGTGTCATGGGTGCATAAGTTTCCTCATAGTCAACCTCATATGTTTGGGCAAACCTTTTTGTAATTAATCTAGCTTTTAATTTGTCAATTATTCCATCACTCTTGACTTTGGTCTTTTATACCCACTTCATTCCAATGAATTATTTATCTGATGGAGTTTAAATAAGATTTCACGTGTCATTCCTCTCAATTGAAATTATCTCTAATTTCATAGTATCAACTTAGACTTTCTTTTGACTAACTTCTGCATAACTTCTAGGTTCACTAGTCATAGATGACAATGTAAACATAATATTTTCATCACAATCATTATCAAAAAAATTACCTTCCTAGTATTTAAGCATTTTAATCCTTATCTCATATCTATAATAAAACATTTGATTGGTCGAATGTGGATTCAACAAGTGTGTGTACTTACTTGGAGTTGATGGAGATAGATGACTAGTCTCTTGGGAAGTGTTATAACTATTTCTTGTTGAACTAGAAACATGTTTAAGATTTTATAAACCCTCAAAATCAACTGCAATACACTGATCCAATTCACTTATGGCCTATTTATCTATATGATTATAATCAATGTACATCACATTTTTAAAAAAGGTATAATCCCTAAAAACATTTATGGATTTCCTAGCATGATTATAAAACTTGTATGCTTTGATTTCATCACTATATCCCATGAAATTATGATCAATACTCTTAGGATATATATTTAAATAAACATAATTATTTCAACCTTAATTTGACTTGTGTTGATTTACATGTTGCCTTTTCTTTCAATTTAGATGGATTTTTCATCTCCTAATTGTACTTGTCTTTTGAAGGAATCATCTTACTTGTTGAAACCATATTTGTGACTTGTCATGTGATTTGAGTAACCTGAATCAAGAAACCACCAATTATTTTATTTCTCTATTCCCATATTCTATGTGAAACAATAAACTAAGTGCTCTTGAAGCTCACTTTGTTCAACTTGAAAATACTTCTTTTCACTCTTTTGATTAACTTGATTCTTAGTTGTCAGTGTCATTCAATATTTTATAAGATGTCCTAGCATTTTTTGTAATAATGACAAGTAAAATATATTATTATTTTCTCTGTGAAGTAAACTTTAGATTTTCCCTTTGAATTTAAATTTTTAAAATTTCCTTGATTCTGATTTTTATTTTTTTCTTTGTTATTTGAAACCTTTGCCTTGGTTTAAAGTGCATTTTTTTGATCTTATGTGTATAGTATCATTGTATCCTCATGGGACAAGAGAGATCCGAATAACTCATTAACACTTATATTGTTCATGTCCTTAAACTCCTCAATAGTGATCATAATGTGCAACCATCTTTGAGATAAAGATCTCAAAATTTTTCTTACTATAACACTATCTTGGATAGTTTCTTTATAAACCCTCATTCTATGCACTAAGTCATTTATCCTTATTAAATATTCTCTAACTTCTTCATTATCTGACATTCTTAAATTTTTAAAATTTATTTTAATATTTTGGATATTTTATTATCATACTTTATTGTATCCTTGATATGAAGTTTTCAAGGTGTTCCATGCCTCATGAGCATTCTTGCATCCAACAATTCTTGGATAGATGCTAAGATCTATAGCACTCTGAAGATAGAAGAAAGCTTGTGCATCAATCTTTTATTCATTTTTAATTCTCTTTTGATCTTGAGTCAAACTATTTCAATATCCAGGTGGTGTGTATCCATGGAGAACATTATTCCAAACTCCCTTCCAAACAAGTATTATTTTCAATTATAGAAGCATAATTCACTAAAGCAATGTTTCTCCTGATAATGGCTTAAAAACCTTATGAATCTTTATTGAAAAAGGCTCAAATACCAAATGAAGGTTTTAAATTTATGGAGGAAGTGAAAATTAGATTTGATTTAATCTAAAATTGAAGCTATATATCACCTAATCTGTTCCAGAATTACTAATTATTAATCTCATAGTGTCATAAGTGTTATTGATGATTAAATATGCAACAAATAACTTTAAATCAATCTACTAAAAAAATTTAGTTTTTATTTGTGAATACATAAAATAAAATTATAGAAAAATATATGCAAAAAAATTTCTCAATAGGAACTATTGCACCACAATATTGCACTATTCTCTATTAACAAGAAAGGTTAAAACTAGCCAATTACAAGTAACTTGCATGATGTGTTATGACAAGTGAATGATTAATTAAGACATTAATTAAAAAATAAATAAAATTCTAAAAATATAATCTAATATAACTAAAATTTGACTCATGAAAATAAGTTTGACTAGATGATAAGATTTGGTCAACATGCAAGAAGCCTTTCTTAACAAGTAAGCAACACATGCACACTAGACAAACTAGACGCCCCAAATCTATATAAAATTGAATAAAATAAGATTAATTTTATTTAACTTAAATATTAAAAAAAAATTCCACCTCTTTGAAATGAATGGACAAGGATTTGAGCTAAGTTAAGTACACATTCAATGAACTTCACTCTAACTAGACTTCTAACTATTTTTTAGGAAGTTACAGGAAATTGTCCAAAAATGACAAAACAATTAATATAGGTAAAAATAAAATTTAATAACCCTCTCAATATAATAAAATAATAATCAATATAATTATAGCATCGACTATCAATTGCTGACATTTGCATCATACTCAACATAAATCAAATATGCAGGATTATAAGTGTGATTGTGAAACTAATTATATGGTTGTTTGAGATTATTATGAGTCAGGAACATGGCTTCACATTTGCCTAGAATAAGGCCACACTATTATTATGAGGTTAGTTTACATTGGTGTTTATAGGGATCACCAAATTTTTCTAGGGTTTAAGCTCTTTGTGTATATTTAGATTGTTTTGCCTTCCCATGTAGGTCAAGTGTGTGTGGTTGGATTTGTGCAATTCACTACAGAAGCCACTATGCACCCTATTATTCACTTGGAACCCTAGATCAATAGACCATGAAAAATAAAAATAATAAATGGTAAAAATGAGTTAGCAATTAAACTTGTGTTTGACCTCAACACCCCTTGTGTTGAGTGTTGCCTACATACCAATAATCTAAAGGGGAATAAAACTTTATGTAATTATCCTTTGTTATTGTGGTGCATGTGAAATATTGGTGTAATATTATATGCTAGTGTAATCTTGGTGTGATTTTTTGTTTTAACAATAAATTGTGACTTTGTATGTGTATTCAAACTTTGATGATGGCTACTAGGGTTGTTTGGTCTCAAACCTGGGAAGAATAGTTGATTTCCTCTCAATGTGTAGTTATAGTTTCTAGTGTTTTTCAATGATGGGATCCTGTATTGAACAATAGTTTTAAAATGTGGATTTATAGTGTTCTCTTTATAAATTCATTAATTGAGACTTATGAAACATGCAAGATGACCCATTAGGTGCATTTAGATTTGAGAAATTAGCTATTCTTTAGTATGAGGATGTGGTTGATAGATTCAGACACTTCCGACAAACATGATAATCTTGAAGGGGTGGTCTTTTTTGAGGAGCAAAGATAGCTAAACTAGAAATTTGGATTAGACTAACAATAATTTTAGGTTGTTTTGAGTGAATAATAAGAAATGTTTGTATCAAAGTTATTCAAGGTTAAGGTTCATCCACATAAAGTTGGAGGAATAACAACTTAGAGCCATGGAATTGGGTCTGAGATAAGTGTGTACAAGAGGATGGTCACAATTGGATTGTTTTAATAAAAAATATTAATTATATATGTCTAAATTTTCTCTCATTTTATTCTAATAATTTATCAATGAAAAAGTACTAGAGTAAAAGGAAAAGAGCTAGACCTGAACTCACCTATGAAGGATAGTCTTGAATGTAGGCCACATGTTAAATTGTGCTTCATGCAAACCTAGAATGAAACATGTATAAGTTATTCCTTAATTAGGATGAATATATAAAAGTAAAAACAAAAAACTTATATGTCAAATAACAAGGAACAAATACACTTATTTGGGTATGCAAACCGATTGTGTAATTTGGTAAAAAAATGGTGACTATAGAGGGTAAGACCCTTTGATATTTACTTTGTTGAAATACTTAGATTGGACTGTGCATGCCCCAATCATCATTAAAATGAAAGTGTGCTTAAGAACTCAAGGTTCACTTGACTCCATCATTACATACCCAAGGTGTTGGAGTAGTTTGTAATTTATATATCAATTCCAATAGATCATTCTAGTGTAAAATTGGTGAAAAAATGTGAATCAAGTGATACATATGGAATAGTATTCAATATATAGTGAAAAACTAATAAAAAATAGCATGATCTAAGTCTAGTGTATAAAACATATAAAATGACATGGATTGTCATTCCTGTTGGGAAATAATGGAAGCACACAATTGATTACCAAGCAACTTAATTTGCAGAAATTAACTAGAATCAACAAGTAACTAGAATTCAAAAATAACACAGAATATGAGAGACAATACACAACTTGTATTAAAACTCTTCCAGAAGGAAATACAACAAAGAAGGCTGCCACAGTTCTTCTTCCTTACACACCTCTAGGGCTCCCACACCTCTAGGGCATAAACAGTAAATCTTTCCTCAAAGCTCTCTCTCTTAGGTCCCAACACACAACTCAAACACAGAGTTGGTGTTCACCTCCAACCAACCAGTATCCACTACTGCCAGTACCCAAGTGCTCCACACACTCCACAAGTGCTCCACACACTCCACAAGTACACAAATGTACTTCAAGTAGATCTCCCTTGAACTGCAACAACCTGCAACCCAACTGATCTCACTTATGGAAGGATCTTCCTTGCCTTCCTCTTTGCTCTCTTTCTGAGTACACACTGTACTCCAAGTAGATCCCACCTGATCCTACTCCCTGTTGTGTTGTTGTCCTCCCTGATCTTGCACACATGCAAATCAATCTAGTTCTACACACCTGTGAACCTTAGACCTTGCACACACGTACACCTACAGATCAATGATCTTACTTACCATGTAGATCTCCAAAAGTAGCCATGTACACCTGCTGACCAAGATCCTACACACTTGAAGAATCCTGCTGATTCTCCAAAACCAGCACCCACCTTGGTACTATTGTGAAACTAGGAGGAACACCCTTGCTCACCTCACACACACACAGAAGGAGCTAACTTTGCTCAACTCAAACTAGAACGCTTTACAATACATCCCATGAGTCTCTTAAATAGATATCATGCAAACAATAATTAGACACCTAATTACAATAATTAGATCCCCAGCTTCTAGTCTAAATTTGGCTCTTGACATGCAAACACTTGGTTCATTAACTAACTGCCTGTAACGCTCGTAGCTCGAACCACACAGGCGACCGATGTCGGTCCCTATCTGCCTTGAGGTGATCGACGCCGACCGACTCCTAACTGACGTCAGTTGCTATCCCTATCTAATCCTATCAACGTCGATTGGCCTGACCGACATCGGTGTCTGACACTCAACAACCTTCTCTAGCAACCTCCTCTATGTCTGCATCAGTGTAGCTTTTAGCTCCACAACCTAACAATCTCTCACTTGGAGATAAACAGCTACATTGTACCTGTACCTATACCCTATATAATCTATTTCCTGGCTTGTATCCCTCTTCAAGATCAACCTTGAAGACCACCCACCACACAACCTGTGGTGCACCTCCTGTCATCCGAGTAACCTACCACATCCGAACCTACAAACCCATCTAATGAAGTCCTGACCCTGCATAGCATGAATCCCTGTTGCTAGTCCCTCTCACATCCCTGAGAACCCACTTCCCCGAATTGGCTCCTAACTCTCTGACAACACCCACTGCTTGGGCAAACTCAGGTCTATACCAGACCTCATGTGATTTCAAACATTGAACTGTCCAGCCCTTAATGTGCTCTGGTTCTGCATCCTGAACCTTGCCAACACCTAATTCACATCAGCTCCCACTGGAGACAAAATCAACCTGTGATCTCCCATGTCTCCCATGCCAAAGAATTTCACTACTCCAAATCCTTCATGGCAAACCACTGAACTAATCTTACCCTTAGTTCAACAAAACCCTATATGTACAAACCTACTAGCAAACATACCATCCACATACAGTAACAGGATAATGTCATGACCATCATCCCCCTGGTAAGACAAACCATAGTAGTTACCCTGACATTGACTAAAGTCATGCTTTGTCATCCACCTGTCAAACCTGTACCACTATCCTGCAGCTTCTTCAAGACCGTATGCCTGGTCTTCTGTCTCACGTGTTTGTTCTCTCTATTCTTTAACTAAGGTATCCATTCGTCTCTGTGCTTTCTTTCGACTGGCAACCCTACCAAATCTCCTGCTTGGTTTTGCATCATATTCCTGCCATGCTCCCACTATTTCCTGGATCCTTCCTGCTCTGCAGTCAGCAACTAGTATAAAGAAGAGGAACAACGAATTTGAGGCTTACTTACCACCTTCAGTCTTCCATATGGGCATTTGAGACTCTTTGACAGCTTGCTGTTTACCCAAAATCTGTTACAGTGACTGACCTCGGTCACCACACAGTCTGCATCCAACCAACGTCGGTTTCCATGCACCTGTCCTAACTACCAACTCTGCCGACATCGGTGTCTCCTGTTGCCGACTTCAATCCTTATGACCAACGTCGGTCTTACCTATTGCCAACGTCGATCCTCCTGACTGACGTTGGTCTTACCCTGCCCGACATCACTGGCTCTGGTCTGCACATGACCGATATCGGTGCTTGTCTGTTCGATGCCGGTTCCCCCTTACTGACGTTGGTACCTGTGTTTGCTTATGAGTGATGAATTTTTACCCACGAGCTCCTTTGAATCAAAACCCATGTCCAAACTGCCCTGCTCAGAAGTATCCAGCCCCATCCACTAAACTCTGTCCATCATCTCCTCTAAGAACACCAAGGCTTTCCAGTTCTTAAGTCTATCAAACACATCTGTCTTCCGCTTAAGAACATGCATCTCCTTTTTACTCATGTGACCAAGCCTACAAAGCCACGTCTCTACAATAGAAGAAGAATCAGTAATATAAGCAAGTAGATAAAGAGTACCTGCTTTCTTACCACCAACTAATTCAAGTGCATCCGCTGTGAGAGTTTTTGTGCATCTCTCATCACCCAACTTTTTTGAAAAAATTAGCCATATCTTCAACACTCGGCCCTGCATGACCTCCTTCAACACCCATGTGTTGGCCGCCTACAATTTCAGCTTCACTTCCCCTTTGCCAATTCTTTGGCAAGGCTCACCAGCTCCTCTCCTTGGGGCTGCATGGAAAGAGGCAACAGAATCTATAAACCAAGATTCAACTTTATCCAAGAAACCTCCTAGAGTGTCTTGTGCAACAACACCTGAAACATCTGCTTCTTCAGTTCCTTCATGCTGATCTGCTACCAACCAACAATATTTTTTTACCTGCTCTTTCTTTCCATGGGACTGTAAGTGACCATTCGTGCTTTTCAATTCCTCCATTCTTAGCTTACTTTCTTCTGCCATTGCTCTACTCCCACTCAATCAGAAACCCCTGAGAGTGACCTGTAACCAAACACAAAACCTGCTTCCTGCAACCTTAGCTCTGATACCACTTGTTGGGAAATAATGGAAGCACATAATTGATTACCAAGCAACTTAATATGCGGAAATTAACCAGAATCAACAAGTAACTAGAATTCAGAAATAACACAGAATATGAGAAATAATACACAATTTGTATTAAAACTCTTCTAGAAGGAAATACAACAAAGAAGACTGCCACATTTCTTCTTCCTTACACACCTCTAGGGCTCCCACACCTCTAGGGCATAAACAATAAATCTTCTTTCAAAGCTCTCTCTCTTACGGTCCCAACACACAACTCAAACATAGAGTTGGTGTTCACCTCCAACCAGTCAGTATCCACTACTGCTAGTACTCCAGTGCTCTACGCACTCCATAAGCACTCCACGCACTCTAAGTACATAAATGTACTTCAAGTAGATCTCCCCTGAACCTGCACCTCAAACGATCTTACTTATGGAAGGATCTTCCTTGCCTTCCTCTTTGCTCTCTCTCTGAGTACACATAGTACTCCAAGTAGATCCTACCTGATTCTGCTCCCTGTTGTCTTGCTGTCCTCTCTGATCTTGCAACAACCTGCAAATCAATCTGGTTCTACACACCTGTAAACCTGGATCATGCACACACATACACATGTAGATCAATGATCTTACTTACCCATGTAGATCTCCAAAAGTAGCCATGCACACCTGCTGACCAAGATCTTACACACTTGAAGAATCCTGCTGACTCTCCAAAACCAGCACCCACCTTGGTGCTGCTGTGGAACTAGGAGGAACACCCTTGCTCACCTCACACACAGAAGGAGCTAACTTTGCTCAACTCAAACTAGAACACTTTACAATACATCCTATGAGTCTCTTAAATAGATCTCATCTAAACAATAATTAGACACCTAATTACAATAATCAGATCTGTAGCTTCTAGTCTAAATTTGGCTCTTGACATGCAAACACTTGGTTCATTAACTAACTGCCCGTAACACTCGTAGCTCAAACTGCACAGGTGACCGACGTCGGTCCCTGTCTGCCTGGAGGTGACCGATGCTGGCCAATCCCTAACCGATGTCGGTTGCTTCCTGTCTGTACCTAGCCGACGTCGGTTGGCCTGATCGACACCGGTGACTGTGACAACAGCAAACTCTCTACAACCTCCTCACCTGTTTGCATCAGTGAAGCTTTTAGCTCCACAACCTAACAATTCCTTCTATGAAAACTAGTGTAAAAATTGAGTAAAGAGGTGGTTATGTGCCATAAACATGCCTTCAATATGATATCTAGGTGTATAGATTATGAAACTAAGTAGTATTAAGTGATTCTTTAAGGAAAACCATGTGTGATAACTAGAACACATGTCATAAATGATGCCCCCAATATGATCAAAATCTTAGACACATCTAAGTATTCAACTAAAATAATTTTGGATACCTATTACAAACTACCCTGTAACTAACTTTGATTCTAAGAAATTTGAAAAAATGTTATATGTTATTTTTTGGTTGTTGGGACAACATCACACTGTTATGAACGTGACCAACCTACGCCATTATGTAATTGTTTTTTGAAATTACTTACTGATTAGAATGTGGGTATGACATGTGATCACTTGAGCAAAACGTAAAAATTTATTTCTATGTTTTGTAATGTTTCAACTTAGTATCTAAGATAAGTTAGAGTGTATGCCCCCTATTTTAAAGTGAGTTGTGAAGCCTTTATAATAAATTAGCTAAAAATAAGAAATTTATGTGAATTATGTTATATAAAAGATTAAAATTTAGAGTAATAATGATAATAATGGAGATCATGACATCATCATGGATAAATTGAGCAATATAGTAATGTAATAAACATGTAGAAATAAGTACACATGGTGTCATGTTTAGATAAATATTAGCAATTAATCATGCAATGAATAATTTGTTAAGTTGTGGAGCTAAAAGCTTCACTAGGAGGCTAATCAGGGAGTTACTGAGTGCAACCAGTAACCGGCATCGACAGTATTGCTGACGTTGGTCAGGCAGGGACCAGGGATCGACCGACGTCAGTCAGGAGCAGACTAACAGCAATCGGCGTCGGTCACCTGTGCGTGTGCATGCAGTTGCATGTGTTTCCAAAACACGTTTCCAGAATTAGACTCGTCTAATTTAAGAGGTCTAAGAGTGTTTGCATGTTGAAGACTAATTTAAGTCTTGAGTCTGTGTTTCTAATTATTTTAATTAGAGGTCTAATTATTGTATGCATGGGATCCTATTTAAAGACCCATGAGGCATGTATTGTAATTAAGGCAAGTAAAGCATTGAAGCAAGAAAGCAAGGTCAAAAGAGATCTGCAAGGTGTAAGGTCAAGGAGATCAGCTGAAGCATTCAGAGAGGGGTTAATAACTCAGGTTATTGATTTGGTTGTGGTTGAGCAAGAAAGAGAGAGGGAAGAAGTCCTTGAGGTGTGGCAAGCCTTAGAGGTGGAAGAAGAAGTGGCATCTTCTTTATTGTATTATTTTCTGAAGATTATTTAATACAAGATTGTGTATTGTCTCTCAAATTTTTTGCTGTTTCAAGTTTCTAGTTACTTAATCATTCTGGTATAATTCTGTGTTTAATTGCTTATAAGAAAGGTAATCAATTGTGCTTCCTTGGAGGGGTTCCTAACAGTTGGTATCAGAGCTACAATTGCAGGGAGTAGGGTATTGTTTGATTACAGGTCATTCTCAGGGGTTTCTGATTGAGTGGGAGTACAGCAATGGCAGAAGAAAGTAAGCTACGAATGGAGAAGTTTAACGGCAAGAATTATCAACTGTGGAGGATGCAGATAGAAGATTATCTGTATCAGAAAGATTTGTACTTACTGTTGGGTGGGGCTGCATGCAAGCCCACAGATATGAAGGATGAAGAATGGGAGGTTCTTGATCAGAAGGCTCTGGGATCCATAAGGTTGAGCCTTGCATCATCTGTGATTTCCAACTTATCACAGTGTAAGACAACGGAAGAGTTGATAGAATCTTTGGGAAATTTATATGAAAAGCCCTCGGCTTCAAATAAGGTATTTCTTATGAAGCAATTATTTACTTTGCAAATGCAGGAAGGTGGATCGGTACATACTCATCTTATTGATTTCCATGGTTTGGTAAACCAGTTAGCTTCAGTCAATATTGTTTTTGATGATGAAGTAAAGGCTCTCTTAATTTTATGTTCTTTACCTGAAAGTTGGGATAGTTTGGTAATGGCAGTAAGTAATACTATGTCTGCTTCTAAAATATTAAAAGTTGATGATGTGGTTGGTGTAATCTTTAATGAAGAAATACGCAGGAAAAGCATAGGTGAATCATCATTAGGGAATGCTCTAAGTGCAGAAAGCAGGGGAAGGCAAAGAGAGAAGGTCGAGCAAGGGAAATCAAGGTCGAATATGGGAGGAAGATCCAAATCTAGAAATGGAAGTATCACCTGCAGGTTTTGTGGAAAGAAAGGACACACAAAGAAAGAGTGTTGGTTGAGGGATAAAGAAAATCAACATGAAGGTAATGGAGAAGTAAAGGATGCAGGTATTGTGGCACAGGATGCTCTCATACTTTCTTTGGATAGTCAGATAGAATCATGGGTTTTAGATTCTGGTTCTTCTTTTTATGCATCTCCAAACAGAGATTTGTTCCATGAGTATGTCCAGGGAGACTTTGGAGTGCTTTATTTAGGGGATGGTACGCCTTGTCAAATGGTTGGCAAAGGGAAAGTGTAGCTGAAATTGCAGATGGACAACACATGGGTGTTGAAGGAGGTTATGCATGTCTCAGTTCTGAAGTAGAGTTTAGTTTCTGTAGGAAGGTTGGGTGATGAGGGATGCATAGTAACCCTCATAGCAGATTCTTAGAAGGTTACCAAGGGTGCACTTGTTTTAGCAAGAGGTAAGAAAGTAGGTACTCTTTATCTATCTACTTGTATTATTGATTCTACTTCTGGTTTATCTACTTTAGCTATAGATTCGAAGATGTGGCTTAATAGGCTTGGTCACATGAATAATAAGGGAATGGACGTTTTTGAGTCAAAGGGTATGAGTTCAGATTCGGAAGGCATAGATCAAGTTCATTGCAGGAAAAGGAAATTTGATGCTTTTGACAAGAACATAGAAGCCTTGGTGTTTATGGAGGAGATGATGGACATAGATCAGTCACAGGGGCTGAATAATTCTGAGCGAGGTAGTATGGACATGGTTTTGATCCAAGATGAGCTCACGGGTAAAAAATTCATCACTTATAGGAATACATAGTCACCGACGTCAGTCACTTGGGACCGACGTCGGTTAGGCAGATATCGACATCAATCATGTGCAGACCAACATGGTCGGTAGTGTCGGGCAGGAGAAGACTGACATCAGTCAGACAGGAATCGACGTCAGTAGAAGGGACATTGGCATCGGCCAGGGAAATGATGTCGATAGTCAGGGTCAGTGCAGGGAACTGACATCGGTTGGGTGTAGACTGGGAGATGGTCGAGATCGGTCACTGAAATGGATGTTGGGTGGACAACAAGTTGTCAAGGAGTCTCAAACACCCATATAGAGGTCAGAAAGGGTAAGTGAACCTCATATTTGTTGTTCACCTTCTTTATATTACTTGTTGCTTACTGATGGTCAAGAACCAAGAAGATGTGAAGAGGCAATGTAGGTAGAATCCAGGAAACAATGGGAGCTAGGCATGGATGAGGAGTGTGAGTCCTTGGAGAATAACCAAACAAGAGTTTGTTGGTGGAGTTGTCAGCTGGAAGAAAGCACTGATAGAGGGATGGATTCCCAAGTTAGAGAAGAGAGTGGATGGACACGTGAGACAGAAGGCCAGAGTATATGGTCTTGAGCAGGCTGCAGGACAATGGAGGTTTAACCATTGTGTTTTCTTTTACCAGGTTGGATAATATTAGCTACATTATCCTGTTACTATTTTGTGTGCTTGTTGCAGGGTTACACATACAGGGAGTTTCTGAGCTAAAGGTAAGGATAGTTCATAGGTGTGTCATGAAGAATTTGGGAGCAACAAAATTTTTTTAGCATAAGAGACATGGAAGATCACAGGTTGATTTTGTCTCCAGTGGGAGCTGATGTGAAGAAGGTGTAGGTGCAGAACTGGTAAGTACACTAAGGGCTGGACAGTTCAAGATGAGCTTAGAACAGTGTTCAAAATCACATGAGGTCTAGTAGACATGAGTTTTCCCAAGCAGTGGGAGTTGTCAGAGAGTTTGGAGCCAATTCAGAAAAGAAAGAGTAATGGAGTGCAGTTTAGTGGATTCTTAGGAATTTGAGAGGGACCAACAGCAGGTGCACATGCTATGCAGGGTTAAGTTCTTCACTACATGGAGTTGTAGGTTCGGATGTGGCAGGTTACTTGGATGACAGGTGTAGCATCACATGATGTGTGGTGGTTGGTCTTCAAGATTGAGTTTGAAGATGGAGGTGCCTGAGATGGTTAGTAGAGGTTGTTGTATAGGTGCAGCTATTTATCTCCAAGTGAGAGATTGTTAAGTTGTGGAGCTAAAAGCTTCACCAGGAGGCTAATCAGGGAGTTACTGAGTGCAACCAATAACCGGCATTGGCAATATTGTCGACGTCGGTCAGGCAGGGACCAGGGATTGGCCGACGTCGATCAGGAGCAGACCGACAGCAACCGGCGTCGATCACCTGTGCGTGTGCATGCAGTTGCATGTGTTTACAAAATGCGTTTCCAGAATTAGACTCGTCTAATTTAAGAGGTCCGAGAGTGTTTGCATGTTGAAGACTAATTTAAGTCTTGAGTTTGTGTTTCTAATTATTGTAATTAGAGGTCTAATTATTGTATGCATGGGATCCTATTTAAATACCCATGAGGCATGTATTGTAATTAAGGAAAGTAAAGCATTGAAGTAAGAAAGCAAGGTCAAAGGAGATCTATAAGGTGTAAGGTCAAGGAGATCAGCTGAAGCATTCAAGGAGGGGCTAACAACTCAGGTTGTTGAGTTGGTTGTGGTTGAGCAAGAGAGAGAGAGGGAAGAAGTCCTTGAGGTGTGGCAAACCTTAGAGGTGGAAGAAGAAGTGGCATCTTCTTTATTGTATTTTCTTCTGAAGATTATTTAATACAAGATTGTGTATTGTCTCTCAGATTCTTTGTTGTTTCAAGTTTCTAGTTACTTAATCATTCTGGTATAATTCCGTGTTTAATTGCTTATAAGAAAGGTAATCAATTATGCTTCCTTGGAGGGGTTCCTAACATAATTATCACATATCTAGCAATTGAAAATGATATAGAACAACTCAGGGAGGATGTATGTTATACATCATGGTACCAAAAAATAGGAAAGATGCATGATGTCCATCATGGCATCAAAAATTTGAGCAAACTGAACAAACAAGGGTCATGATGAACACACACAAATGTTACATATAAAATCACATAAAACATGCAAGAAGACCAAGGGGCTACATACAAGGGACATGTTCAAATGTCATTCACACACATAGAATCATATAATAAAGTTTAGATCCACAATCAAAGACATGTTCAAATAGTCACAATCTAAATAATCTGATTACACACAAGACATGAAGCAAGAAAGCAAACATGAAAAGGATGCATGAATAAGTGAAGTTGATTTGAATAAACAACTTGTAACATCATGATATGCAGTAACTTAGGTATACATTAAGACAATAATGTAAAAGTAAGTGAGCAAATAATCATGCAATGTAATGTACTGAAATAGGAATAAGAGGGATAGTCATATAATGATAAAATATGTGTAAAAGGATGCCCCCACTAAACTTATGTAGATAAAAACAAGTTTTATAAGGTTTGTGACTAGTTTGAATATGATAAATTAGAGCATGTGTTCACTGGGATAAATCCTGCATAATTAGATAAGAGCGCAGTGTGTTATTATCTACAATAGAGCCGTTTTGTCTATGTAAAATTTTTGAGTCTAAGATAGTATCACCACCTAAAATTGCATCTAGTAGTGACAACATATGTTTTTAAACTCACTCAAGTGCACTTGTGAGGCATGTTTGATATAAAATTGGATATAGAGAAAGATTGCATATACTGAGTACAAAATCAACTAATGTAAATGAACTGGACATATCATGCACATGTATTGGTTTTATAAATTTTTGGAATATTATAATTTTTTTGTATTTAAAAATATATTTTAAATTTAAACATCAATTAACACATCCAAGTGGTGTGGATAATCGAACTATGGAACCAAAGGAAGATTATTCATTTTTGGATAATGGATCTTGTCAAATTCCCATAGATCATCGTCATTAGTATCATCATACCACTCATGCTCTATAAATTTGGCTCTATATTTTGCATTATTCTAAATCTTATGAATGTGTATATCATGTTAATGTATCGTGTAAAAATCCTCATGTGTTGTATGTGGAAAAATAAATTGCTTATTATTTCTAAATAAACATAAGTTATATTTTCCCCAAGTACACATGTACTAAAATTATTAAAACAAGTCTATTTTTACAATTGAAAATTACAAGAACCAATATATACCTCTGTTAGTGCCTATGCATATAACATTATAATAACAATGCCTATGTCTATCTTAGCTCGTAGAGAAGGAGGAGTGTCAGTACCAGCCATCAGCTATTCATGTAAACAAGGTCAAGCACTTAGTTTTATATAAAGTACATCAAATCTTATATATGAAAACCAAAATGATCAATAGAAGAACTTGTACATATAAAATATCCATCTATATAAATACATGAATGCAATGACACATTATAGAAAAGAAGAAGACATGCATGCATGTGAAAATACAATTAGATCTAAAATTATAAGCCATTAATTGAAGTGTTAGAGCAATAGCCTTGTACCAAAACCAAACTTACAGGATTAAAACTGTGAAAGGGAATATATAATATACTATTTTTTTTTTCAAATTAATAAGTATGAATATTCTTGGGTCAAGATCTTCAATATATGCTATATTACATGTTGGACTATATTAGTTATTGATTTATTACTTGTCTAAAAATAGGGGTGTGAATTAGGTCTGGACCCTCGTAAATAACTCCTTTTGGATGAATTTTCAAGATTAACTTAGAGTATTTAGGGATTTATTAAATTATATTTTAAAAATGTGTGCCTACATTTGATGGAGTAGAGTGATGAAGTATGATTGGATTCCCAGGATTATAGAGAAATTAATGACTAATGATTTGGCCACACTATATAATAGGGATACTCTAGATTGTGTAGGTGGGGATTGTTGTCCCATTGAGTAGATTCCTTTGCAAGTGACCTAGATTCACCAACTAGGATGTGTCATGTAAAATATTGTAAGGTTATGATTAGGATACTAGGCTTGTCAGCTAAAGGCAGGGTTGTGGCCTTGATAGAGGATTGTGATAGAGGTAAGGTTGTTAATTGGGTGTAATACTTTGGTGTACGAGCACATGACCCCTACACTCATCATGGGTTAGGTGTATGAGCACATGACCCCTTACAAGTGAGGGTTAGAGATTGGGATAGTAGGGACATCAGGGCTTCTAGTTAGATAGGTATGCCACCATTGAGAGACTTTCCATGAGTGGTGGACACACTGACAATGATATATTTGGTAGCTCTACTATATTAGGGCATTTTAGGATAGTTTTGTGAATGAGGTGGACACTCTACTACCATCACAGGCAAAATTAGGAGAGTACTAATTAGAGGAGTACATTTAGAAAAATATCATGTGTCTAAGATACAATTATGGTAGAATGCCAACATTAAGTACAACCACCACCATAATATGTGGATACTTAGATGTAGAAACAAGCATAGGATAAAGGGTGAGGAGATGAAGTTTAGGGGGAAATAAGGGCGAGTATACACTTGTTAGAAAGGAACCAACAAGATAGGAGGAGAATGCTAAGATGAGGTCCAATTAGGAATTATACCTAAACTAACATGAAGTTACCCAAATAAAGTATAAGCAAGAGACACAAAAGTAGAGAAATTATATCCCACATACTCATCAACATGTATATATAAATAACTGCAGTCATAATAAATGCAAAGAACATAACATATATGTAAATAATTTTTACCTCTGTATATGTAAATGGTGTCATCTAATAGAGGCAGATGTAGTTGTGGATAGCCCAATAACTAGATCTGAATGTGTGAACAATGGCTGCAATAAATTGAATGCTATAAATACTGAATGTGACAATGAAGGAACCATCACATCCTGCGACATAAAAAAGTACATATATATTATATTATATTTTTATGTAAATTAATTGTTAGCTTAGAAATTAAATTTGCAAATATAACTTACATTTAACATGACATTTATATAAAAATATACCTGCATCTGTGTGGTGATTGATGATTACATGCCAAATATGCGTGCCAAAAACTCATCAGTCATAACAATATGATCTAAGCCATCTGAACCACCGATGCCATCATCATCAGAAGGTCCCATGCACATTGTTCCACACAAACTTCAAAGGTGGGGTTGGGGTCAGGTAGCCTATGGCGTATCTATAGCATCACTCTGTGAAAGCTTACTCATATGTTGAGTGAGTGTATCGGTGAGTGAGTTAAGAGTAGAAAGAGTGTCTATCTCCATGACTTGCTGAACTGTGAAGGGGATCTCAGGCTCAAGAGGCTTTTGGATATGAATCCACACAGGTTGATTAGGTGCATTACGTGCACCTGGTCAATCCTTTGTAGAGCCTTTTCCTTAGCTATGAAACTCACTAAAATCAAAATAATTGGGAATCCGATTGAGGACAAACTCACAATAGAGTTTCTTCAAAAAATATAAAGGGACCTCATGGTTGTTACATGGTGGATAGTCAAAGACCATCCACCATCAATCCTAAAAATTGGCCATGATTAAGTTATGTACACAACGATGGATAGGAAAATGTTTGACTGTTACGAGAAATGGGACATTGGTGGCTGGGTCGAAAAATAGGGCACAAATGTCAGCTTTTAAAATTTCTAAATTCTTGGCCTGAAGGGTTAACAACTTGTCAGCATAATAGGCCCTATAAGTATTTTTATATGAGGTTCATCGGTCAATTTGACTCGTTATCGAGTCAATTTGACATAATAAGGTATGTAGGGAATCAACTAGCTGGGTGCAGTGGGGGTTGGTTGAATTGGGATCTCTCATTCTATCAATTAGGTCTTCAATTTCAAATTTGTTTCTTACAATTATGTTAATCAACAACTCTTGACTGCCAAGGGGGTTTTGGGGAACTATAGGAGGGTTAGGTGGATGGATAGGAGGAATCACAAGGTTTTGTGGAGGGTTAGGAGGAGGAACAACCAGAGGGTTTTGTGGAGAGTTGGGAGGGTTAGCAGGATGGGCTGTTAGAAAAAAACAAATTTTAATTAAAAACATGGGTTAAAAACAATGAAATTTATGAACAATTAGGGTTAAATAGAAGAGATTTTGTTGACTTACCTCTCCTACGTGGTGGCATCGTTGATCAACAAACATGTGGGGTGAATTTTGGCACTCTCTAAGACTGGTTTGGACAAAACATGATCGCGAAGCATGCTATGAGGAGGAAACGTGAACGCAAAATGAATACATTTTACGTTCGAGTTTCTTATTTTTTTAAACACAGAGAATGCAATCGCGTTATTAACGTGATCGCATTAGTGTTAATAATGTGATCGTATTACTATTCAATATAAAATGATCGCATTATTAATACTAATACAATCACATTATTAAATAATACGATCGCATTATGGCTCGGCAATCCTGAACCTAACCTTAAATAATACAATCGTGTTAATTAAATAATACAATTGTGTTATTAATTAATGCGATCACGTTAAAATAAATGTCTACAAAATTATCCTCCACTCCATGCACTTACCCACCTCAAACTTTAATTTTAAATTGAAAAAATCTTAACATCCAATAACAACAAGAATACAAATTATATTTTACCATTTAAAAAAAAAACAAAACAAAACACAACCGATGAATAATATTTCAACTCATTAAAGTACCCACTCTTCTTATTTTTCAAAAATAAATTTAACTAAAGGTGTCCACTTTGGCTATAGACATTCATACCCATCACTAAACCTTGAAATTTTAAAAAATAAAAATTCAGACCCTAAATAAATTTAATAAAATAAATATTTAAAAAGTAAAACTTCTTTCATCATATAAAAACAAAAACAAAAACAAAAAAACAACTACTAAATAATATTCCAACTAAATTATGTTTGACTCATTCAACCTCGTATAGAGTCAATCTCCTTATTTTTTTCAAAATAAATTAAAAATTTTATAGAGTAAATGTTATCCACCAACCCACTTCCACTAAATGTTATCCACCAACCCACTTCGAAGATAAGATTGGCTTACGTGTGACAATGAAGGCTTTGGACATTCAGACCCATCACCATCCCTATGTATATTGAATTGGTTTTTTAAATTTATTTGAGATTTTTTAAATGGATATGTGGTTTTTTTTTTGTTCTTTTTATGTTGAAATTTGTTATTATTTTTAATTTTAGGATTTAAAGGAATATTTTTGAAGAATCTACATGTTGATGTACCAGTAAAATATATAAATTTTTTTATTAAAAGTTATATGTGTTAGTGATAAAATAATATTTAAAGAGAATTTGTTTATAATCAAGTGTTTGTTGCCAAGTAAATTGATCTTTTGGAAAAGTTCAAGTAGTAGTTAGTTAGTGTGTATATGGACACAATTGCGAGCAAATGATGTGTAATTTTTGGTCCTTATTATTTCTTATATAGTAATGAAATCACAAGTGAATTTTTTACTCCTTTCAAATAATATCCATTCTATAGTTTGAAGAATAATACATATACCTTGATCCACATGTGTACATAGTCCAAATTTTCTACATTTGGGTTGAATTTATGTGTCCATTGTTAAAGATATAAGCTAACATTAGAACCCTTACAAAAATAGGGTTCATTTTCAAGAACTTTCTATCAATATTTTAGGCTAATGAAATTAATATAGAAGTATTTTGGCTCGATACTAAGAGTGAACTTAGCTTGAGGGTTTATTGTTTATCGAATCCGGACAAGGAGATAACCCTTTAGTATTAAGAGTGAACTTAAGTTGAGGTTTTATTGTTTTTCAAATCCGGACAAGGAGATAACCCCTTAGTAAGTCAATATAATTAAATTTATATAATTGTGTGAGAGATTCGATAAGATGATTCCTTAATGAATTTATCATTAAAAAGCAAATAAGAAATTAGTTTCTTTTCAACTTTGATAAGCTATGAATTCCATGTTCTTTGTAAAAAACATATTACATCTATAAAATCTTGTGCATCTTTATGCTTGGAACACATCAATTTATAGAGCAAGTGTCAATATACAAAAAAAACACATACGCTCTAAAATGCTATATGAAATTAGAGTTATAAGTGCAAGGATGAAACACATCAACTTATAGAACAAGTGCCAATATACAAAACAACCTTTCCAAAACTCAATTCTAATTCTAAGATAAAATTGTTTAACCTATTTCCATTGTCAAAAAAAAAATTAAAAATTAAACACATAAACATAAATAAATAAGTTGACATTTAAAATAGTTTCATATCATAAATATGTATTTCGAAAATTGAGTTTTTAGATTATATATGAATATGATTGATTTTTATATATTAATTCTTAAAATTTATATATATACTCATTCACTTATTAATATTTTTTTTGGAAACATTATTTCTAAATATTATATTAATATAACAGAGACATTACTTTTTACTTTTTAATATAATAGTGTGGATGAAAAGTCTCCTATAGTTAAAATGTTTTGATTTGAGTTGGTGAGAATGTTTTGGTTGAGTAGGTGAGAATATGATGTGTTGGGACTGATTTCTTTTTCTTGTAATTTGGAGTGTATTTGTTTGAATTGATTGAAAATGTATAAAGTACCTAATATAATCAATTGTATGATTTGTAACATTTACAAATAGTTTTTAAATTATTTATTAGTTTTAAAATTATAAAATTTTAAAGTATTTTGTTTTTTTTAATTATTAATTATATTTAAAAATACTTTTTAAATTATTTATTATTTTTAAAATTATAAATTTTTAAAGTATTTTGTTTTTTTAAATTACATATTATTTATTATATTTATATTATTTTTTATTTTTTTATTTATTTTTTTAATTTTTTAATAGGTTTTTAGAATGTATTATGTAGTTTTTAGGATATTTAGATGTTTTCGTCAATTAAAATATTATGAAGGTTTGTGTTTTTTTTTTTTTTTTTCTATTTTTTAATTGTTTGAGGTCATTTTACATATTAATAGGTTATTAATTTGAATTCGGGTATTTATAAATATACATATTTCAGTACAATTATATATATATATATATATACTCAAAAAAGATTTATCATTTAATAGCATATTGATTTATTGAAAATTTACAAAAAAAATAGAGGAAAAAGAAAAATATTTTGGAGAGCATTCATTGCAGTATTAAAATTCATAGTAATGACTTACTATAATACATTAGTTGGCTTGGTTGAAGAATTATTACAATTGTTAGTGTTTTTAAATCTATTGTACATTATTGAAAGACCAGATAAATATCAATGAATCTCAACTTTATTTAGTGTAATGTTGTCTCTAAAATATATCATTTTCCTTGTCATTTTCAAGTTTACTTGTTCATTTAGGGTTTGAAAAAGAAGATCAATTTCTCAATGATTGATGCAAAATTTAAAAAAATTGAATAAGATTTCTAAACTCCAAATTTAATGAATATAGACCTAAAAAATATTTAAACCTACTTAATATTTTCCATAATCATATTATCTACAATTCTAATTATAAATGAAACTTAATGATTTAAACAAAATTCTCTAGTTAACACAACTTTTTAAATTTCTTTCCATAAAATCTTTACTTATGCTATAAAATTTTAATAAATATCTTTACATCTCTCAAAAATTAAAATACTTATTAATTTAATTTTGTAATATTTATTAAATTAAATTAATTATTTTGTATATATTTAACTTAATTAAATATTATTAAACCTTTTCCCTACAATTTTATTGAAATCTATTCATTAATAATGCAAATTTATGAGAGATATTTATAAAAGCATGTTTATACTATGTACATTTAATTACAATCAAAAGTCTGTAACATGTATTTTATTTTTTGATTTTATCTAAGACTAAAACCTAATAATTAAAGATAACCATCATATATACCCTTCCATCTATTTTTATCTCCATGGCATTTAGTTAGTGATATTTAATTTAAATATTGATATATTTTTCTTTCAATCAATTGATTAATTTACAAAGTAACCATTTCTTTAGAAGATATTTTGTTTTTCAAGTTAATCTCCTTATTATCATATTTAATTGAAGGATCATTTTTCATAACTTTGCAACTTAGTTTATAATATAATCATTATTGGAATGTTTCATATTATATTAATAAAAAATATAATTGTAGAAGATTACAAAGTAAAGTAGCCAGACATATTATATCTCATATTCTCTGCCACAAGATAAATTTAGCTCTAAAAAAACAAAATTAGTCAGTCAAGCCATGACCCAAACAACTACAAATAGTCATGTAGTAAAAATTTAAGCACATGTCACCACCCCAAGAGGTGAAGGCAGAGGATCATTCTTGGGAAGCATCAACCAAGGAGGTGGTTCCAAATCAGGAATCTCTAAAGCAATCCAACCATCTAAGGGGTCATCATGAATAGTGATAAACCAACCATCAATTAGTTGTATAGGAACAAAAATGTTTGCCAAAGATTGCTATGAAGGACCAACATCAATATTGCCATGAGAACTCCAACAACCCCTCGAGGGAGGGTGAGGATAAAAGTGGCCACTGCTTTTGAACCAACTTCTATTTTGATGCCTCTTGGGAGGATGAAATGGCAGACCGTGGGGTGAACCATTAGGAAAACTCTATTCATGGTGCAAGAGGGACTTCCCCAATGGTCTAGGAGCTCTTACAAGTGGCAAAGGTCTAGATCCATCTTTTCCACTTGAGATTGAATCTATATATAGACCAAAGAAATAACAATAACCTTTTCGTTAACAAAAAATGAGATTCCACAGGCCTGATGATTAAAATTAACATTGTTCCTAGATTTTCACAACTGAAAGAGAATAATAGTATAGAAGAATTGCTAGAGAAAGACAATAGAGGCCGATCAATTAGAAAAATCCCCTAAGAGTGCCTATCACCAAGAGAAAGGCTTAGGGTGATCAAGTTGAAATAATGAATGGATCTAATGCCAAGTAGACTGGGCTTTCAAAAAAAACCAAAATAGATGTTTAAAGGATTCTAAACATTTATAGGCCAAATAGAAGGTTGGGGAATGCATAGGTGGAACAAATATCATTGAGGGGGAGTCCTTGGTAAATTAAACACCATAAAAATTGTGCTAGCTTGGGCTGCAGGCCAGGGTGCCACACACGATCCAAATGAGTGAGGTAAGTCATGGGAGAGGATTGGAGGCCCCAACACGTATTGAGGTTATCCAAAGGTGGAGAGAATAAAATCATCACATGATAAAGAAGCTTGAGAGAGTATATTTTGAAGTGTGTATCATAGTTCCACCTCCAGTCTTTCCACTAGGCCCTAAAAGGCTACAGACCAAGTTTATGTAGTATAACATCAAGTAGCAATCCTTGAATGCGAATAATATAATATAAGTCCACATTGTTTAACTAAAAATTGATTTTTAGTTTAGGCTATGGAATCCAATCTCTGGAGGTAACCAACTCATAGATAGCATGAATCCCTTTTCAAAATAATCATAGAGCTTTAATACTAGGTAATTCAGCTAGGGGAATGGAAGAAGTATTAAGTATAGGGGATCACCATAAGCTATGGCATTAAAAGGCAACCTTGTACAAAAACCATCCCCCACCCACTTCAAATGGGGTTTCACTACTTTGAAATCCTTCCATATGATTTTGACCACAAAAGATCAATTAATATTAATAGGAGCAATAGTGATGAGAAGGGATTGGAAGCCAATATTCTGTGAATTAGTTTTACCATAAGGAGAGCTTGTAGAGATACAATGTCTTAGAAGAATATTCCAAGATTAATTACCCTCAATAGCCTAAACAAGACACTTTACACACATGGCCATAGTTTGTCCACAAGTGTCAATGATGCCCATGCCACCTTTATCATGAGGGAGGCAACAAATATACCATGCCACCCAATGAAAACCCCAACCCCGATTAGAATTATCCCAAAGGAAATATCTGAGGAACTTGGCCAAAGTATCATAAGAGGCCTTAGAGGGAGTCCAACAAGAGTTATAGTAGACATGTGTAGCAGCTAGGATCTTGATGCAAATCTAGAACTAGCTTTCTAGAGATAGGGGCTTAGTGATCCAATACACAATCTTCTTTTCAATCCTATTGAGGACATACTACCAAAGATTGGCCGGTGAATTATAAAAAATAAAGGGGATGTCCAAGAACTTGAATTTTTCACTTTGATTAATCCATTACCAATTGTTCTTACAAATCCACTCAGACATAGGAATCATACTTTGACGAAGACACTAGGTTTTTATCCATTGTAGGCTAGAGTTGGAAGCAAGATAGAAAGTGTTAAGGCATTGGATATATTCATTAAAATTAGCCTCTTGTTCTTTGAGCATGAGGAAGGTATCATCTATAAATTTCCCATTGATGAGTTGGGAGGTATGGTTGGGTAAGACAATGCCATGAACAAGCCCTCAAGAAGCTCTACAAGCCAAGAGATAATCGAAGGCTTCAACGGATAACACATAAAGTGCCAGAGTAAGGGGAAAACCTTGTTGGATGGACCATTGGATCTTAATCCCCTTAGTTTTATGTCCATCAATAGTGAGGTAGGTTGAGGCATCATAAAGCAAAGTCTGCACTGCATAAATGAAGTAGGGTCAAAAATTGGGAGCCTTGAGCATGACAAGAATAGATTGCCACTCAACTTATAATAGGTTTTTACAAATTCTAATTTAATAAAAATCTCACTGAAGAGATGAATGAGCCCAAGCCATGCCTTCCTAGATCGCAATAAGATTATCCAAAATATAACATCCTATAATGAATCATGTTTGGTTTGGTCTAACAATGCTAGGTAAGATGAGTCGGATGTAGTTGGTGAGGGATTTGGAAATAATATTGTAAGAAACATTGATCAAGGTTATCATCCTCTAACTAGTAAGTAAATTAGGATCTCTAGCTTTAGGAATGAATTTGATATTACCCTAGTTGATCATGGGTCCAAGAGATTGATTCCACAAGGATTCTTTTTAGACTTGTAGTAAATCAGGTCTAGTAAACTCCCAAGTGGATTTGTAAAATTTACATAGGAAACCATCGAGGTTGAGGGTTTTATCATTGTTCATGTAATGCAAGGCCTTTGTGAGCTCATACAAGGTGAGTGGGGCATCATAAAATTGTTGATTAGCTAGCTTGAGCTTGTGAGGCACCACATAAAGGCATTTCTAAAGTGTCTAGGATTACTCAACTATGAAAGGTTGAGCTTAAAATCCTAGCTTGTAATGTTCAAGGAAAGTCAAAGAGATATTAGACTGAGAGGTAAGCCAAGATTGAGCCACTTGAATGGTTTTGATTTTCCCATGAGCTTGCTTGGCTTTCATTACTTTAAATAAATCCTTAGAGGCTTTATCACCAATTTTTAGTTGGTGTAGTCAAGTGTGGAGCTGAGTGCTTTTGGTCACATAGCTATTTACCACCTTAAGGAGGTGTTTGAGAAAGGTTGCAAGTCGTTACAACTGCACATTGAAAGGATAAGTCTAGAGGGAGACAGAGACCCATAAGACCTTAATGAGTGTGGCCTCTTCTAAGTGATTTCATATCTGAGCAACATGTTTGTCATGGTGGTAGAGGAAGGAGGTAGTTTATAAAATGGCCTCATTCCATCACTTAATACAATTGGTAGTGTATAGGGGCTATAGGAAGAGTTTACAGATTTGTTCGATGAGTTAGATCATTTTATCATGACTCAACATATAAGTATTAAAGATAAATTGATTACGTGGCACATTGTAAAACCCCAACTTCTATTCCACTTTGTAGGAAATAGGGGAGTGGTCACAAAAAATAATACCTACGTGGATGTTGACAAGCTGGCCATTAATTCTAGAAAAAGAAAAAATATTTTGCTCTAACAAGATAAATTAGTCTCACCATTTGAGTATGCAATGATCCTTAGCTTAGCAGTTGGACCACGTAAACCAAGACATGGAGTTAAATGTCCACCACCAGAGGAGTGGGTCATCCATACCCCATTTATTCTTGAAATAATACCAAGCCTCACATTCACCAACACACCAACACATGGGGAGGGACCCAACCTTGTCTTATGAGTGTTCAATCATATTAAAGTCTACACACACTAGTCATATGGTATTAGGCAATCTATCTTCCAAAGATCACCAAAGCAGGGAGCAGTCAGGGACATCGTTCAGTACATAGATGTTGAGAATACTAAATGGATGGCCATCAATGTCAAGAATAATCTAGACTACCCAATGTGATAGGTCCTCCCCCATAGAAATAATGTTGGGGAAAACCTTAGGGTTACTAAAATATAAATTCTGCCACATCTTTCCTCATGCAAGGTGGTGATCTAGGTGGTATCATGCCAAATTCATCATGAAGATGTTTGAAGGAGAAAGTCAGACACTTTAACTTCCTATGGACATATAATATCTAGAAAAGCAATTTGCTGACAAGCAACATACATAGAGTATTTGTGGGTAGACTCTATAAGACCCCTAACATTTCATGATAACATGTTCATAGGGAAGGGTCATCCATTTGAATCTCTCCTTATCCATCCTTAAAATATATAAATGCCAGAAAGCTATTATGCTAGTGAGGGCATGAATTTCCACCAATCATAATGAAACAATATGTGGCTTCATTTTCTTCTTGAGGAGAGTGCACCCCTTGAGGTGGATTATGAGAATGTTGGGAGAAGGAGATGTTAGTTGAGAAAACCTTAGCCACATGCATCATAGTATTTTGGGAAATCAAATAAATGTTCTACAGGTTGGAAGGAACTGGGATGGCAAGAGATGATAGATAAGTCCCCTGAAAGGGTTTGATAGTTAGACAAGAATCATTTTGAGGTGGAATCGAGGGTGGACTTTGTGGCTTAGGGTCTGATGACCTTTTAGAGGTAACTATGGTCCAATTATCACCTTGGTCTATCAGTCTGGGCTTCTTAGTCTGAGGAGGTGGCTTAGGTGGCTTGGGATAACCCATGCGAGGACAATCCTTGATGTAATGGTCTGAATCTTGAAGATGGAAACAAGTGTTGGGAAGGTTGAAGTAAACAACCTTTTATGAACATTGGTTCTCCCCAACTTGGATCTCTATGTGATCTTTTAGTTCCTTGGAGAGGTTGACCTCCATAACGACCCACTTGTTAGGGAGGGGGAAACCACCTATTTGGCTCAATTGTAACAATGCATCCTATAGGTTGATAATTTGGGGTATTAAATACTAGAGGTGAACTAGCAAAGCAGGAAGCTCAACCCCGATAGGGACACAAAGGGAAACATTGTCAACAAATTTAAAGTCATGAGACTAGGAAGGTAAAATCATAAGCTGGTTACGAAAGTCTCAAAAATTGGACTTTGTAAGGATAAGCTACGTCTTAGAGGGATCCTTGAAGGTAAACAAGAAAAAACCTTTAGTAAGTTTCTAGATTCTAGAGACATGGATGCCCAAAGGCTCCTAATGGTTATGAAGCCAATTATGAAGGTAATCCTTTGAGGGGATATGACCAACAAAGTAAGCAATAATAGAATAATTTCTATACCATTTACAACATTGTTCAATAACTCCAACATGAATGCTTACCTCTAGAGTGAAGGGGGGATGCGGGATTACCTCATCATAAACCTTTGGAACAAACATTTGAGCTCGCTTGGGTACCATTAGCTCTAATTCCTACATCAATAGATGTAGTAGAGTGCAAAAAAGCCATAAATAAAGGGATTGACTACTTGAAGGGGAGCATGTCAATGTAATTAATGCACTACAACCTTAGAAAATCCTACAAGATAATCAATTTGGGCAAGGTGAGCCAAGAGAGCAAGCAATAAAATGAAAACCATGAAACCCTAGTAGAGTGATTCTTTCTAATTTATGATACATTTAATTATATATTTATCATGCATTTATAAGGGCATATTTTCTATATTGATTTCAATTTTAAAATTCATCTATAAAAAACCTTATAATCTAATATTATATTCAAATTCTTATAAGAAGAATTCATTTCCATTATTAATCAGAGGCTTATTCGATGGGGTGAAGCCCCTAGATTTGTCTCATAAGAGATAAAATAAAGAATATACTATTTGGCCCCATTCTAACATTGACACGTGGTTTTGTAGATTAGGTTTTGATGTTCTTCATATTTTTTGAAAATGGCCACCATGAAATTTGAATTTTAGTTTGGTTAAGGATGTTATTGTACATATATGGGCATATATGTATGAGGATGAATCTGGAAATATAGAGACAAAATATTCATCATCCATTTCCTAGCAGGTGTGATGTGGATCTACTAAATATGACACCACTTGAGTCTTGAATGTGGAAGCTCCACCAACTTCCAAGTGCCCACCATGCCATACCATTCTATTACTTTTGTGGTGTGTGCATGTAAACCACCTGAAAACTATGTAACACAGTGGCTCCTCTGAATTTCCTAGTTGCTCAATTTATTTGGAGAATGGCACACTTATTTCTAGATCTAGATACCAAGTGACCACACAGGTCTGATCACTATTCAAAAACAATGTGGTAGTTAAAGCAAAATGTTAAAATGAAAAATGATACACACACACACACATTTTATATATTAATATAAAATTAAATATAAAAAATATATATTAATATAATAATATATATCATAAAATATAATACATTATAATATAAAATCAAATATAAAATATAATATAATATAAAATAAAATACAACATAATAAAATATAATTTATATATATATAAAATAATATTTATTATATAATACAATATAATATATTATATTCTAAAAGATAATAAAATGTATAATTAATTTGGATCATTTCAATCCAATTATAATAAATATCATATATTATATATAATAATATAATTTATTATATAAAATATAAAATAATCTAATATAAAATCAAATATAAAATAAAATAAAGTATCCAAGGCCTTACCAGTATTGGGGAATGCATGTTTATAGTAAAATACAATAGATGTTTGGTGCATACCCTGCAACCTTGTCATTCTAAGGGATGACATTTGCTTGACACATTTAATTAAACAATGTTAAAGCATTATCAGGGAAACCATTTTAATCACAACTAAAGCAATAAGATAAACTCAATTAATTTACAACTATGTCAAACATGTCACGTGGCTTGTGTATGCTTCTATATTTTGAATCCATATCTACTAGAGCATTTGTAGCTACAACATCCCTTGTTCTACCTCTTGATGTTTGATGTGAGTGTTTTCTTTAGATCTGTAAAATCACAGCATGAGAGTTTTATAAATTATTTTTATACCAAGGTCAATAATCTTTAAAATACTACTATCTTTGATTTTCCAAATAATGTGAGACCTGTACATTCTTATTTCACCAGTATTTTCTATTTACTAGTATTCTTTTCTTCCACTAAAGATCTCTACATAGGACATGTTTTACATCAACATGTTGAATGTTTATAAGCCACATAGAGAGTTGTGTGTTAGGATGACAAATCTATGATGTACAAGACTTATCGAACCCTAGCCATCATTGTGCATACAATAGTATTACAATATACACATGATTAAAGAGGAAGATGTAAACAACACCACCTGTTCATGCTAGTACTATGTGTCATAAACCTATTCGCCCTAGTGCTACATGTGACTTAGATTTTAAACATGCATATAATATACAATATACAATATATTTAATAATTATAAGTGAAATAAAATATATAGTGTTTCATGAAGAAACCTAACTACTTTAATTTGTAAAAGTCAAAATCATGATTTGTTGGGTGATATTTACAATATAAGTCAAACATTATACTTCTTTGCTTTAAATATATATATTTGAATATTTTAATAGAGATTTGATGATTATTTAAATTTTTTCATTTTTTAGTTTATAAGTTTTAAATTTTATTACAAACTTATTATTGAAAAAAATTAATATAAAATTATTAATAAAACATTTAAATATACATTTATTAAATTAGTATTAGTAACTTATCAAGGGTATAACTAAATATTCATTTTAACCTTTGTAAATGTAAAATTATGTCTAGATGTATAATAATCAATAATATATTTTAATAATATCCATTAATATTGTAATGAAGACAATAATCTTTCTCTGTCATGACATATAGATAACACTAATCCTATATAATTTACACCTACACATATAACTCGTTAAATTTTAAATTGTCATGTTAATGTAACAGTCTATTGAAAAATGACACATGTTAGCTATATGAAAGCAAGGTGGGTTATTTTCTATTATTAAGGGTGGAGGAGGACATCTTGAGAGTCAACTTTATTGTGATAGGGCTTCATGTCTCATGTCAAACTTGAATGAATGATGCAATGTTGTTGATGCTAGAATAAAGCATTATGCTCTTATATTCAAGCTTGTAACTTTCATTCATCCTTGATTCCAATATATTGATCCCTAAAGTAATTAACTCATGCTTAAGAACATACATAAACACCATACTTAGACCCATGAATGAAAGGGCAAGGCTATCTAGAACATGCAAATAGTGAAATACTTCAAGGTGATATGAGTAAAAATGGTGAGGGGCAATGATAAGGTATGTATGATGATAGTGTACATCAAGGGGCCCATATCATCAACAAAACTAGACTCAAGATAGATTTTAGATTTACATGGCCATCACCCATTAAAAATGTGTCTTTAGATTGCAAGGTGGAAACATCTTTGAATGGATTTTTTTTATTGCCAAGGATGTCATCAATGTTGATCTGATTACAAAAGAGCTCCACATCTTATGTGTGGCTTGAATCAATGATACAATGCCATTTATGTCGGGAAAATATATTGAGGTCTAAGAACCTATATTTTAGATTTTGCTTGTGCATGCTACAAATTTCATTGAGGGTAAGTGCACAAAGTTGGGAGACAAAAAGTGGACTACCTGTGGACATGGTTTTTTTGAAATTTCAAAAATCTAAACTTTTGTAGATAATTTGAGATACTTCCACTCTATATTTGAAGATGGTGTAAGAACATGAAATGTAGAATTTTGAGTCTAGTTTCTAAAACACTATTATTAAAAAAAATAGTTTAGTATAACTCGGTCAAACATCTAAAATTTGAAGAGTAACTCTTATTTTTTTCTAGAAAACATAGTAGATAGATGGCTGTGATGCACACCATTTTTTGAGTAGCATTTAATAGTATTTTAAACCTTTTGGGGAAAATTTAGATAAGATCTTATAGTACATCACCTATATTTTTTCAATGAATACTTTTTTTAATGAATTTTTCAAGTAAATAGATCTTAAAAACTGACAAAGAAATGGATAATCATATATGCGACATGCCTAACTACCTAAAAAAATCATTTTTTTTAATGTGTGTAGAATTAGGCTTTCTTGGTCACCATATAATTTGTTTTTCACTTGGATCAACGAAAGACAAATTACATGAACATGTATAGGCATATATGTTTGTGGCATGTAGTGGCCTAAAAAAGCCATAGTTAGAAATCAACATAGTTTGAAACCTTAAATTAGTCAAAAATTTATAAAAAACATATGTTTGGAAAGAGGAGAGCATGCTTGTTGCAATGGTATCAGGTTTTTGAATTTTCACATTGAAATCTTAGTGTATTTGGTAATCAAAGTTGAAATTTGTTATTTATTTTCATACCTTTTAAAAATCGATTATACATTGACAGTCCAAGCCTTTGGCTCGAGAATCCAAGCCATTCTCGAGCCAAAAGGTGTGAGAATTGAATTCAAATTAAAATACTATGATCACATTACTTAATAATGCAGTCACATTGCTTCATAACATGATCATGTTGATAACACAATCATGTTATATATTCTCAACACTCTAAAACATGTGAGAGTTACACATGAAGGTAACTTTGGCCTTTACATTTATATTGTTATATTTATTTTTTTATACTTTAAATTTATTTTAGTAAATATAAGAAATTAGGGTCACTTAGTATCTGATAGAGTTGGTCTCACAGTTTCAGGCCTTATGATGTGGAAAATAGTTTTTCAAAATCCAATCAGGTCAGTACTTAGGCATTTTTAGGGTCTAAGTATTAAACCTAGGGATTTTAGAACATGATTTTTATACTTGATGTCCATTTTTGGTAAACATATATTCATTTTTTAAGTTTTTGTGCCTTCCAAATTGATTCCTAGCATTTATAGGAGTCTTAATTTTGTCAAAATTGAAGTTTGCAATCCACTCACTTTGAAAATGATGAAAAATAGTGTGATTGGGGTAGCATAGGTCACATTGATGGCCTGTACACATCAAACAACCACTTTTTGTTAATTTCACTTGTTCCTCATCCCTGATCACTTCCTACTCATGCCTCATCACCCCTAATCACTCTCTCATCATTATTCATTGTCCCTAATGACTCCCTCATTAAACCTCACTATCCCTAGTCATCTCTAATAACTCTTTCATCATCCATGATTACTCCCGTATTGACCCTCACTATCCCTCATCATTCCTAAATATGCCTTCCTCATACCTCATCATCCCTCATTGTTATAAGAAATTAGGGTCACTCAACATCTGATAGATTGGTCTCATAGCTACACACCCTATGACATGGAAAATGGTTTTTCAAAATCCAATCTAGTCAATACTTAGACATTTGTAGGGTTTAGGTATTAAACTTAGGGCTTAAAGTACATAAATTTTGTAATTTATGTCCCTTTTGGGTAAATATATAGTCATTTTTTAGGTTTTTGTGCCTTCTAGATTGATTCCTGACATTTATAGGAGTCATATGTTTGTAAAAATTTAAGTTTGAAAACTAATCACTTTGAACTTGATCCAAAGTGGTATGATTTGGGTAGTGTAGGTCATATTGATCACTTGCACACATCAAACAACCACTTTGTGTTAATTTTACTTGTTCATCATCCCTCCCTCATCCCTAATCACTTCCTACTTAACCCTCATTACCCATAATCACTCTCTCATCATTATTCATTGTCCCTAATCCCTCCCTCATTGACCCTCACTATCCCTAGTCATCTCTAATCATTCCCTTATCATCCATACTCACTCTTTCATTGACCTTCACTATCCCTCATCATCCCTAATCACTCACTCCTAATCTTTCGTCATCCCTAATCATTCTTTCCTCATCACTAATTATCCCTAATCTCTTCCTCATCCCTATTCACTTCATCTTCATCCCTAATCACTCCGTCATTGACCTTTATTATCTCTCATCATCTCTAATCACTCGAGCTTATCATCCCTAATCACTCTTTCATTGATTATCACCATCCCTCATAATCCCTAATCAATCCCTCCTCATCCCTTATAATCCCTAATCAATATTTTTCATCCATCATCATCACTAATCACTCCTTCATTAACCCTCACCATCCCTTGTCACTCCATCATTGATCCTCACCATCCCTAATCGCTCCCTCATCATCTGATGTAAGTATATACTCTAAAGATATCTTTGATTCAAATCATATATTGTTTAATTCATTATAATAAAAATTAACTCTTTTCTAGGACTTGTGTTGTTAATACCCATTTGTGATAGTCAATTTTATTACTGAATGAACTGGATGATCTTCCAAATTTATAGTCAATTAACATAAGTACTAACACAAAATAGAGTCTAAATTTTAGTTCATCGAATTATCTTTGTTGTGTAATTGACTAGATGAAAATTTATTTAGTTCCACCTTTGGTAGTTTGGTTTAAAAGATAAAAATTAAACACAAATGTCTTCTATAATTTTCTAATTCTAAGAAGATTTGAATTAGATGCAAAGTTATTTAGTGTTTCTCATTATTTTATGACTTGAATCTTGGTCAGGTTCACACATGCGTTCCTTGTGTGTGTACTATGGCCTAAATATTTTATCTCTTACATGAAAAATGAACATTTATTCATTTTATCATAAAAATATGTTTCTAAAAAATGTGAAACACTACTTCAGCATGGTGTATATGTTCATCCCATGTTTTATAAAGATTAAAATGTCATCAAGGTAGATTTAAAAAATGACATAGGTAAAGGGCCTGAGGATGTCATTCAAAATATTAAAATGAATGAATTTGTTACATGAGTTAACATAAAAGGCATAATGTTAAATATATGGTTAACCACATGTAAAACATCACACACCTCTAATGGTGAGATGTCACAAAGGGTTACATCTTTAAAAAGTTTTATTTTGTACATCAAGTGACACTACTAGGTGATCCATTTCTCAAGGCCTACACTAGACCATACACTAGCGTATGGTTATGGATGATGTATAAATTTCAAGTTCAATTTTTGAAAATATGCTTTAGGAGAATTAAATTCTTTTAAATTCTATTGGAAATGATGAAGTGTATTGGCTCACCATTTATCTACATTTATTAATGAAACAATATTTTTAATTCATATAATTTCTTGTTGGGGGAAGTAGAGATATTTTTAGTACCGACCATATCATTGGGTTCATAATCTATTATCTACTTACCTTTTTATAATGCTAGATAACATGTACCCACTTCTCAAGATGTGCAAGTAGAGAGCTCATATTGTGACACTCTTCATTGGATTGAATATTGAATTTATGAATTAAGAACCACTTTCCAATCTTGGACTACTTGTTCTAATCATTTGAAAATTATTTTCCACTCTCTGGTATGATGACTCAATCAATAAATATACAAATAAAAGGCCTTCAATGTAATTATTTGGATCATAAAATGTCCTCATATGGAAAAAAATTGATTGGTTTTAGGAAATCACATATATTGGTGATCCTCATGTATTTACTACCCATTTTTGGTGCTATGGTGGTTTTACTTGCTTCTCTTTTCCTGGTAGATTTTCAATTATGAATTACATCATTTCTAATAGGCACATATTTTATGATAGGTGTTAAATATTTATGTTTTTAAATTTACCTCCACATCATTTTTGATCCAAAACTCAGAAGTTCTGGTTGATAAATATCACAATAACATAGAAATGACACAATAACAATGAATTCTCTGAGAAGAGATGTAGTATTACTCAAAATCGCAATACAAAAATATGCTTATCTCTGGGAAGAGATGTCTGTCTTCACATTTCGGGTTACCTATTCTTTTATACACAATTTGAAAGCATGGGAAGGATGTGGAAGGTCACCAATCTCGAGGGAGATGAAGTGGTACGACTTCCAATATTTAAAACAATACATAATTCAAGAAATTACTATTTTTAGAAACTTACTATTTTTAGACAGCACTATTAAAATTGAAATTTGAGGCATTTCCGTTGGGTTTTTGGGGGTCAAACTTCATTGAGCAGAGCTCAATGCCATTTCACGATGTTCCCCTCGTTCCTAGCTTTCCAACGGTTCAAACGACGAGTCAATTGGAGCTACGGTGCAAAAGTTATGGCTCCCGGAAGTTCCGTCATCAATTGGGGTGGAACTGTCACCCGAATTGTCGCCTGAATTGATGCCTGGATCAATTTTGATCATTATGTCTTATATTTTATGCTCTCTCCACTTAAAACTCCTAACATTTTTAAACCCCAACAAATACCACCATCAAGGTATTGAATAAAGTGATTAAGGATGAGGAAGGATGAAGAGGAATTGAGTAGAGATGATAAGGGAGCCAATGGTGATGGTGAGGGTCAATGATGGAGTGATTAGGGAGGATTAGAGATTATGAGGGATGGTGAGGATTAATGAGGGAGTGATTAAAGGTGATGAGGGATGATAAATGATTGATTGGAGATGATGAGGTATGATGAAGCAGTGATTAGGGATAATGAGGGATAGTGAGGGTCAATTAGGAATGATGAGGGATGAGGAGGGAGTGGTTAGGGATGATGAAGTGGTGATTAGGGATGGTGAGAGATAATGAGGGAGTGATTAGGGATGATGAAGAGGTGATTAGGGATGGTGAGATCTAATGAGGGATGATGAGGGATAAGGAGGGAGTGATTAGGGATGATGAGGGGGTGATTAAAGATGATGAGGGATGATGAGGGTTAATGAGGGAGTGATGAGGGATGTGCAGTAAGTGATAAGGGAAGATGAGGGATAATAAGGGTTAATGAAGGAGTAATCAAGGATGATGAGGGAGTTATTAGAGATGATTAGGGATAGTGAGGTTAAATGAGGGAGTGATTAGGGGAAATGAATAATGATGAGATAGTGATTAGGGGTGATGAGGCATGAGTATGAAGTGATTAGGGGTGAGGGAGGGACAATGAACAAGTGAAATTAACACAAAGTGGTCATTTGATGTGTACAGGTCATCAATGTGACCTATGCTACCCCAATCACACCACTTTACTTAAATTTCAAAGTGAGTGATTATAAAACTTTAATTTTGACAAACCTAAGACTCCTAGAAATGCCACAAATCAATTTGGAAAACACAAAAACCTAAAAAATGACTATATGTTTACTAAAAATAGACATCAATTGCAAAAATTATGTCATGAAATCCCTAAGTTTAATACTTAGACCTTGAAAATGCCTAAGTACTAACCTGATTAGATTTTGAAAAACTATTTTCCATATCAGAAGGTGTTGTAGACACCGCAAACGTGTCTGCACCTTGGTTCTCCCCCTTGGTCCTTTCTCCCTCCTAGTCCTCCTTGGTCCCTAACCCACCTAAGTCTTATTAATTGGAAATAAACATCTATTTTTAATTAAATAAGGCCCCCTTTCCACCCTACCCTTGCCACCTTGGATCCTCCCTTGAATCCCTCCACCTTCCCCCTAGCATTTATTAGGCCAAATCTCTCCATTATATCCCCCCGCGCCCATTTTGGCATCCTCATGACCGTTCTTCCCATGACCCCTCGCCTAGCAGCGTGAAAGAATGGACAGAGGCTATTTTTAGCCTCTGTGCCCATCCTGCGACTGCCGACGTCGGCGACCCTTCGGCCGACGTCGGCGAAACTACCAGCGTCGACAGCCTTCATTATCCCTTTCTGCATCCGTTGCAGCCCCTAGACTCTTGAGCTCGAAAACAGACTTCTTTCGGCACTTTGGCTTTTGTCTCTCCTCTGTCTTGACCTCGTGCAATAGCAGCAACAGGTGGAAAGGCTCTGGATCAGATTTTCTTCTCAACAAGTCTTCTGTGGCTTCGGCAACATCTTCTCCTCTCTTCATTCAGCAAGCTAAAAGGTAAGCTAGTCTGGGTTTTTATTTCATTTGTTTAGTATTCAGTAATCTATCCTATCCTTTGTTGTCTTCTGCTCCTTCTGTCCTTCCCCCTGAGAGGCTGCAAAGCCTTCTCAGGCCCTGTCCTCTGTGAATCCTCCTCTTCCCTGTCCTCTGTGTCTCTTCCTCTTCCCTATCCCTCTGCCAAAAAGACCTTGCATCAGGCATCCAACCCGAACCAGACCACTCCCCAATCCATCCAAACTTGTCCCCGTTCAGTCTCAGACCCGTCCACAGTCCAGAAAGCAACCCAGACCCGACTACAGGCCACAACCCCGACCGACGCCGGTCACTTCCCCAACCGACGTCGGCAGGATAGCCGACGCCGGCAGATCAGATAACCGACGCCGGCGACATTTCCGACCTCGGCGACTGTCTTCAGCCATACAGCTCTTTCAGGTAATCATTTTGTTTTCTTCTTTCCTTTCTAATTTCTTTGTCACTTCTGTATTCTGGCATTCTGTCTTTTATCAGTCACTTATCTCATCAAAACAGTGGGTTGACCTCCCTTAATGAAGTTTTACACTTCTGGGAACAAGCTTTTGCTTGGCAACCCACTGCCTATCTATCTGACGTTTTCTTGTCCAAGTTTCTTTTTTCTTGTAGGTGTCATTCCTCCACAGCCAAAGAGGAGTGCCCACAAGCGTCTGGATTTACGGTGCGCAATCTTTAGTCCAGGTACTTCCCAAGCCTTGTCCCTTACTTTCTTTTAGTTTCTTCTTTTTCTTAAGTCTGAAAAGCAAATTTGAGGTAGAAACATCTCTGGCACGCCCGATGGGACCCTAGGTTCCTCCTGGGTTCCTTTTCCTTTTCATTCATTTAGGTGCATTTAGGCTCCTTCCTTCTTGTCTCTTTCTTCCAAATGACACTATAAGCAGGACTAAAACGAACCTTTCTTCCTTGCATTCTAGACTAGTCTAAATATCATACTCTCAACCCTTTCTCAATCTTGTCTTCATAACAACATCACATTTCGACTTGGGCATTAAAACATATTGGACTTTCATTTCTGCTTGTGCTTGCATTAGTCCACATCTAGTAACTTAGGCGCATATTGAATAAACCGTAGACACTTGATGTTACACTACCTGACCACATGCACTAAAACACACATAAAACATACCTGAGACAAGGCCCGACTGGGAATTCATCCCCCAGCGGATACCTTACCCGTCCCGGTGACCCCACTTGGATTTCATCACCAAGGGGGAAGCCCACTCCGTTCTCTGGCGGAGTCTAAACTCTAGGCGAGGTATATCTTGGCTAAGCGAGACCAGCTAACCATTGGAATCGTGAAGTGAGGGGAGCTTGCTCCTTAGCACCAGGCCACGTACCAGACCCTAACACAGATCTTTGAGCACCTAAAACAACACCTGAAACCATCCTTAGACCGCCTTCTTCTAGGACCCATTTTTCAGCCAATCTCCCCAAACATTCATCTAAGGCATAAGCCACAAGTTTCTAAGGTTAATTCCTAGGATTTATCGCTTAGGCTTGTCTGTCTCTCTCTATTTTCCTCTTCTCATCTGTTTGTTTGAGTGTGTGAGGACGCTTTCTTCTTTGTTTTTCCAAGAACCTTTTGGTTCTCTGGAAAACACAGTCACCGACATCGGTTCTGCCATCGACGTCGGCTTCCCCTACCACCGGCATCGGTTCTGATACCGATGTCGGCTTCATCTTTTACCGGCATCGGTTATCTGACCGACGTCGGTCTCTGTCACTGTCCTTTTTTTTCAAAACCAGCAACCTGAAACCTGTCCCTTCTCTGTCAAAGACTTCATCCTGGTCTTCTGAAACTGAGCAACACAGTTCCTGAGACCTAAACCTCCTTTGCCTTGCATGGTTTTGACTCGTAGCCAAGCCAAGGCTCTTGTCGACCACGCTAGCCGTCAACCACTTCCGTCCACCCCATCCGTGACCGAGCCTACGATGGAGTTCAACTCGGAGACCGAAAGAACTCCTGCCCGTCCAACCCTGCCGCAGACTCCCATTGTGCAAGAAGGGGACCAAGACTTCGAGCGATTCTTGGACCTCAATGTCAAGGCCTTGCAACACTATCTCGCGCATAGCCGAATGCGAGACTCCTTGGGCAATCTGATCTATGGAATGCCGACCTCCCTTCTCGTGACTACAGCTGTATCGACAACATCCATAGTTCAACCTTCAGACACTCAAGCCATCACTTTGACCACTGACCAGACTTTGACCAATCCTCCAGGTGTGGCCTCTCCCTCTATCATTGGGCCCACTGCCACCGGGGTTCCGGCCCCTTGTCAACCTCAACCCGCTCAACCGCTATCCACTCCATTTCAAAACCTTGTCGTCTCTATTCCGCCTACCCTGGCCCCTATCAACACCAGGGTGGCTTCTTATCCCTTGGCCCCCGTTACCACAGTCCAACCTCTCGTGGCAACAACGAGCCCAGCTATGTCTTCTACCCAACCACCTTTATCCTTCACCTCTGCCCCTGCGATTAGTCATCCGTATATTCTACAACCGACTATGTCGCACGCCTCCTCTAGCCTCTTCCAAGCGCCCTACAACTTAGGGGGCGCGCAACCCGTCAATCCGTCGGCAGACATCATCAAGATGCTGATGGACAAGATGACCAGTCTTGAGACCTCTGTTTCCAGCTCGCGCAACACTCTTTCATACGAGCAGATCTGTAACGAGCCCATTCATCCTTCTGTCCCAATTAGACCATATCCTAGCCAGTGGGAGCTTCCGAAGTTTTCTCACTTTCAAAACAAGGAAGACCCACAACAACACTTGCGGGCATTCAGACACGCCTGCTACCTCATTGGCCATGACGATGCGTTACTCTTACGCACGTTTCCTATGTCTCTCTCGGGTGCTGCACTTGACTGGTACAGCTCCCTTCCTAGTCATTCTCTCTTCTCATTCACGCAATTGGCTCATCTATTCCTCGATCACTTTTCCATCAACATAACCAAGAAGGTCTCAATCACGGACCTCCATTCTATTTGGCAATTCGAGGACGAGTCCATAGCCGACTTCGTTGCTCGATGGAGAGGCCTTATCAACCAACTCTCCTTTTCCTTGCCTCAGGCCGAGCTTATTGAACTCTTTTCTCAAGCCTGTGCCCGACATATCTCTTCCACTCTGAGGGTTCAAACCTTCCGCACTTTTGACGAGGCCTTCACGATGGCCCGCAAACTTGAGTTGCGTGCCATCGAGGAGAACAAAGTCAAGTTGCGGAGTAAGAATCCCAGCTCTAAGACCAATGACTCTTCTTCTGCCAAGCCATCATCATCCAATTCTAAATCCAAGGCTTCAGCTAATGCCGTGGTTGTCAGACCTTCATCTTCTTCGTCCAATCAGCCTGAGCCCTCTACATCTCGCTACTCGGCAATTCCAGCAAAGATACGTGCAGCGACGATATACTCCTCTTGGAGAATCATATACGTCTGTGCTGGAAAAGCTTCTTAAACAGGGAGTCCTCAATCTCCCTCAAGCCCGACCTCCTCCGCAATTCGATCCCTCACACGCCATCCTCGCGTGGTATAGGGAGCAAGACTTCTGCAGCTTCCACCGTGTTAAGGGCCATGACACGGAGAACTGCAAGACCTTTAAGAACATAATACAAGACATGCTTGAAAAGGGGGATCTCATCTTAGACAATCCAAACGCACCCCCTAATCAGGCCATTGACATCTTCAAACAACCTTTCTCCAATCATCCGCCAACTCAGAACAATGTCCAGACCTTAATTGACGACAATCATGAGCACAATATTCGGACAGTCAATACGGTCTCTCCTTTCGTCCCCAATCAACCTCTTGAGGTTAGTCCATCCATCAGTCCGTCACATGTGGGCGAGCCTCTCTCCCCGGCTAGTTCTTCCTTGACCTCTCTCATCTTGGAGGACGCCTCGGCCTTACCAGCACCACCAGTCTCGCCATCCTCCTTTCTGCAGCCTATGGAGGACCCGACCCTTCCTACTCCTCAGCTGCAAGTAGAGGGCACCGTCATCCCTGCCCCTTACCCGCTGGAGGAGCCTCACTCCCCGGTTTCTTCTCCACCCAGGGAAGAACCTGTCTCCCCTTTGTCTTCATCTAAATCTGTAATGACTTCACCACACCATGCGTCTAAGACCACTACGCCCATCTCGTCTTCAACCTCGCAACCATCAACATCTTCCTCTCAGCCATTTTCCCGGTTAGTGGAGAAGATCGAACTTCTCCCTTCGAGGAAAGTGACGCCTCAGGTGTTGTGGGAGCGTCTTAAAGCCCTTCAACATACCCGCGCCCTCTCATCACATGCCGCTAATCCTCCCAAGGTGGAATCTCGTCAGACTCTTGACAAAGACCAGACTCTCAAACCTCAACCAAACCCGTCCAAACCAAAGCCTGCATCTATCTCGTCCAAACCCATCAAGTCATTTGGCGTTCGTCCTATCTCCTCCCTCACTCACCCGCAAGTGAAGGTGGACCTAGGCCAGACCTCGACCAGTAGTAGTCTTCCAACCAAGGCGAAGAAGACTGCCAGACCACAGAAACGAACGCCTCCTTCTCCGTCACCATTGCCATCCATTTTGGGCCCCCATCCTTCGACCTTGGCTAGCATCATTCCCACTCCAGCCTTCAACCAAAACTCGTTGCCTCCTTTGCTTCCTCTGCCTATCTCCAGTCGTCCCTCTCCTAAGAAGGCGGTATCAATCATCAAGCAAGAGCCGTCTCCATCTGTCACCGCGCCATCAACCCATAAGGTGGTACGGAAACCTCTTCTAACCTCGCCTAAGCAAAAGTCACCAACCTCGCGCATATCAAATAGCACGGACCCTCTATTGGGCTCATACTCATCGATATTGCGCCGAATTCTCCAGACTTCCGACATAACCCTTCCGCCCATCAAGCCTTTCCAACCCCTCGGGTCCAAGCCCTCCTGGTTTGACGATACGAAAATTTGTTTATATCATCGTACACCAGGACACGACACCGAGACTTGCTATGCCCTCAAGGCCGTCATTCGCCGCCACATGGAGAAAGACACTCTTCTCCTTGAGGACACTCTTGACCAGACCCCGACTCCTTCCTATCCAACTTCTTCAAACACGTCAACATCTCACCAGCAAGACATGACCCCTTCTTCGCCTCCCATTTTCGAAATCAATGCTATCCGTATAACCACTAGATCGCAAAAGGACAAGGCCAAGGAAAAAGCTGCCATTCCTTGGACCTATCCCTTCGTCAAGCCACCCCTTGCGCCCAAGCCTAAAATTTCTATCCTTGGCGCGTCCCAACCTTCTTCGTCTTCCTCTTCTGGACCAATTCACGACTCCATGCTGAAGCAGCTTCACCAGACACCTGTGAAGATGTCTCTTTACGACCTTATCCAAACCTCGCCTCAGCACCGTCAAGCCCTTATCCAAGCCTTGCAGGCAGCGGAGGTCCAACCCGAGGACCCCCAACCACTCACTGCCCTCGTCCATTCTTTGTCTCCTGTCGCTTCCATCACATTCAGCGATTCTGAGATTCCCACATCTAACACGGAAGGTCAGGACGCCACCCTCTTCATCACTGCCTATGTTGATCGGACACGCATTAAACGCGTTATGATTGACGGCGGCGCTAGCATCAACATAATCTCTACCCACGCCTTTGATCAGCTGGCTCTTCCCAAGAACTGCGTCTCCAAAACTGACGCGATCTTACGCTCCTTCAACGACACCACGGCCACGACCATTGACACAGTCATCCTCCACATTCGTGTTGGTCCACGCACAGTCCCAGAGCTCTTCTATATCATCGAAGGAGAGTTTCAATACAACCTTCTACTGGGCCGACCTTGGATCTGTGCCATGGCCTGTATACCCTCCACCCTGCACCGTTGTGTGAAGTTTGAACATGACGGGCAAGTCCACACCATCCCCGCTGACCCTTCACCCTTCAAGACTTGCAACACCACCTATCGTCCTAACGACGTCCTCATTCCCATCAAGCCGTCAACTCCGGCACCGCCTCCATCTGCGGAAGCTTCGACCAGTTCGCAATCGGCGATTGCCCTCACCCCTCCTCTTCAAGCGCCGACCAAAGACCCCATGGAAGACATCTTCCAACGATTATCGCTTGGGGAATATCGCTTGTTGACCCTCGACATGTTCCAAACTCCGCAAGAGTATGGACGCCTTCACCTCAGTCCTAACTACGACCATCAGATCGGGACGGTCGTACCTTATGGTCCTCCTCACTTCCAAACCAACTTTGTCTATGGGGGCTTAATCAAGCTCCTACCAACGGCACTTCCCTCTCTTCACCCCAACCTTTCACATCTGATTTCTCATTTCTTGGCAACCCCGCCTTTGCACACACTTACCTTCACAGGTGTGCATGGAAGGGTTTTGGTTTCAGACGTTATGAGCAGGGCTCCCATCAGCCCATCGAGCCGCTCAATGATCACGACGCCAAGAAACGGTATGGCCTGGGATATCATGACCCCACTCAGGCTCCTTCTGACCTTTGTCTCGAACCAACCACTGACCAATCTCTTCCAGACTCGCCCATTTATCCTTCGTCACCTACGGAGTCGGTGGTTTCCATCCCTCCTAGTTTTTTTTTTTCTATAAACACCATCCACCTGGAACCCCTGACCTATCAGCTCAATGGGGTGCCCAGGTCTCTCCCTCTCATCTTTCCTAGCATGGTAGAGGATGAGTCGGCAACCATTCACACTGTCCACTGCGTTGACGACGACGCCATCCTTTCCTACATGGGTGCTGATGACTCTTTCGTCCAGCGTTTCCTCCCTTCCGAGACCCAGGTTATGTTAAATGAATCCACCATTGACATCAACCTCCCTTCTTCTTCCGATGTTCCTCACGTCTTAAAGATTGGCCAATCTTTAGACGCTCAGGAGCAGCTTGACTATGCCCAATTCCTTTCCAACCATAGCGAGGCCTTTGCCTGGACTTACAGCGACATGCCTGGCATCGACCCCACCATTGCTACCCATAACATTGTCACCAAACCAGAGGCTAAGCCTGTTAGGCAGAAGCTTCGAAAGATGCATCCTCGCATTGCGCTTCTTGTCAAAGAGGAGCTTCAGCGCCTTCTTTCTGTCTCCTTCATCCAACCCATCGATTATCCACAGTGGGTCTTTAACATCGTCCCAGTTACTAAAGCAACTGGGGGGATTCGGATCTGCACGGACTATCGCGACCTTAACCTAGCCTGTCCCAAAGATGACTTCCCTCTTCCTAACATTGACCAGCTTGTTGATCTTACGGCCGGCCATGAGATGCTATCTCTTATGGACGGGTTTTCAGGATACAATCAAATCCTGATCGCACCGAAAGACCAGCACAAGACTACCTTTATCACCCCATGGGGGACTTTCTGCTATCGAGTCATGCCTTTCGGCCTGAAAAATGCTGGTGCCACTTATCAGCGCGCCATGACCTACATTTTCCACGATCTCCTCCACAAAATCATGGAGGACTATGTGGATGACCTTCTCGCCAAGTCCAAGCTTCGCCGCGACCACTTGACCATTCTCGCAATCATCTTCTCTCGTCTTCTGCAATACAATGTCCGCCTCAACCCCAAGAAGTGTGTCTTTGGTGTCCTCTCAGGCAAACTTCTCGGCTTCATCGTTTCCTTCCGTGGTATCGAGATAGATCCCGCCAAGATCCGCGCTATTCTCGAAATGCCGCCCCCGACCAATCTCAAGCAGCTTCGCAGTCTACAAGGGAAGCTCCAGTCCATTCATCGTTTCATCTCGCAGCTTTCAGACCGCTGCCAACCTTTTCATCACCTCCTTAAGAAAGACGTCTCCTTTAAATGGGATAAGGGCTGTCAAGAGGCTTTTGAAGCCCTCAAAGGCTATCTGGTCTCTCCACCAGTCCTCATTCCACCTAAGGACGACCAACCCTTCTACCTTTATATCTCTGCTACCAACCATTCGTTAGGTGCCATGATCGCGCACCGAGACGAGCATCATCGTGAGCAAGCGGTTTACTACATCAGCCGAACACTGGTCGACTATGAAACTCGGTATACTCATACCGAGAAACTCTGTTTGGCATTAGTCTTTTCTGCTACCAAGCTCCGCCACTATCTTCTCAACCACAAAACCTTTGTCGTCACTCACACCGACCCTCTCAAGTACATGCACTCCAAGCCATATCAGAATCAACGTATGGCTCGGTGGCTCATGCTGCTTGCTGAGTTTGACTTCGAATTCATCCAACAAAAATCTATCAAGGGGCAAACCATTGCTGACCAACTGGCAGATGCCCCTCTTCCCGACAACCAACCTTCACACTGTGAGTTCCATGATGAGTCTATCGCTACCCTTTCCACCGATGACACCGTCTACCAGATGACTATGTTCTTTGACGGTTCCAAATGTCAACTCGGTGGGGGTGCGGGGGTCATCCTCATCCCACTCGAAGGGGAGCCCATGCCTCTATCTTTCAAGCTTGACTTTTATTGTACCAATAATATGGCCGAATACGAGGCCTTAATTTTGGGACTTCAGACTGCCCTTTCTCTCCACATCAAGTCTATCAACATCTTCGGCGACTCGCAGCTCGTCGTTAATCAAGTTAACGGTTCGTATCTCTGTAAAAATGAAGTTTTACAGAGGTATAAGAATTGTACTGACATTCTTTTGGCATCTTTCAACCATTACCTCTTGCAGACTGTTCCACGCTCTATGAACAAGTTTGCCGACACCATGGCTTCTCTTGCTTCGCATATCCCGTCTTCATCATCATCATCCCGCCTTTTTGTCACAGTGCATCGTGTACCTTTGCCTTCATACATCTCTCCTCACATCAACCATATCAACACTGTCAATTCTAGCCCACGAGATGACTGGTATAAGCAACTTGTGGACTACTTGTCTCTTTCTGTCACTCCTCCCAACCTCTCTAGCAATGCGCGGCGAGCTTTTATCAAGCGCACAACTCGCTATACCATGCTAGGAGGCCTTCTCTATAAGCGAGGCTTTGACGGTCTCCTTCTTCGCTGTCTAACCTCCGCTGAAGCTTCTCATGCCGTAAAGCAAGTCCACGACGGGATTTGTGGTGGACACTTCAGTGGAAACTCGGTTGCCAAGCGCCTCCTTCGCCTGGGTTATTATTGGCCCACCCTTCATCAAGACTGTAGCGATTATGTTCGGCGTTGCATCAAGTGTCAGTAGCACTCTAACCTGCTTCATCTCCCCAGCCATGCCTTGCAAGTCGCTCAGTATTTTTGGCCTTTCTCTCAGTGGGGCTTGGATCTCATCGGTGAGATCAACCCTCACTCGTCTCTTCGTCATCAGTCCATCATCACTGCCACTGAGTATTTCACCAAGTGGGTGGAAGCCATTCCTCTTGTCTCCACAAAAGCTGACAAAATTGTCGACTTCATCAGCGGCCACATCATCTGTCGTTTCGGTGTCCCTCACAAAATCATCACCGACAATGGCAAGTCCTTCAAAAACAAGACTGTCCAAAAACTATGCGACTCATTTGGCATCAAACTCAGCTTTTCTTCGCCTTACTACCCACAAGCGAATGGGTAGGCCGAGGCTTCCAACAAAATTCTCACCAAAATTCTCATAAAGGTGGTCGACGATACAGGAAGGGATTGGCACATTCATATCCCCTTCGCTTTGTGGGCCTACCGCACTAGCATCCGAACCTCTACGGGTGCTACTCCCTTTTCTCTCGTGTATGAAACAGAGGCTGTCTTACCTCTCGAAGTACAGATCCCGTCTCTCCGCATCTCCCTGCATGACATTCTCTCCAACCACGACTTTTGTCAAGATCGCCTAGCTCAACTTGAGTTACTCGACGAGCGCCGTCTTGCTGCCCTTAATCATCTCCATGTCTACCAAAGTCGCATAAAGCGGGCCTATGACAAAAATCTGCGAGAACGAGATTTCAACATCGGAGACCTCGTCCTCAAAGAGAATCAGCACGTGACCAATATGGAGTGAAGTAAACGAGGCAAATTCGCCCCCAATTGGCTTGGACCTTTTATCATCACGCACAAGTATGGGTCAGGGACTTATCGTCTGTCTTCCCTCGACGGACGGCCAGAACCTGAGCCTCTTAATGCGTTGCATCTTCGACCATTCTTCTGTTAGTCGAGTACTCGTCTACTTGACACGTAACTTGAGCTCGTCCCTTGAGCAATCCTTGTCCTCTTAATCCTCATCCCTTTCAACCCTATTCCTCTTAACTAGTCCTCTACAACCCTTTTAGGATGCAGTGATGCTTTGTCCTAATAAAAGGGGCGTCCTTGAACTTCTACAGTCTTGTCCGTGACTCTCATTTCTATCAATATATACAAATCAAGATGTCAAAACATATCCATGGTCACTAAATCAAGTCCAATCAAAAAGACAGACTGATCCCTCGAAGGACAGCTGTACTATCATTGCTGTATTACTAGACTGATCCCTTGAAGGACAGCTAGGCCAACTTTTCAAACATTATCAAGCAAAAATATAGACCACTCCCTCGAAGGATGGCTATGACTACTCTGGCAATAAACATCACTATCTTAGAAGCTTCCCGCATTGATCAGCTTCGCAACATGACCATTACATCAAATGACATCTCTATGCAGGCTTCCCGCATTGATCAGTCTGCGCCAAAAAAAAAAAAAAAAAAAAAAAAAAAAAAAAAAAAAAAAACGAGTCACGGACATTGGCTTGTAGTTGTCTCAGGGTCTCCTATAAAAGGGGCAAGGTTATCCCTGCTCTTAAACTGGGTTACCCTATCCTCCTCCTATCACCTGCTTAAGGGACTTCGAGCTCACTTTAATGTCAAAGTGATTCGATTACCGTTCTAACTCAACACTGGTCAACGACGCAATGCATAAATGGGGCTTTTGTTCTTATAACCCCTATCTATGCTTCCTTTCTGGTCCTTGTCAATGAAAGATCAATCTGCCTTTCACCTTTTCTCTACACTTTGGTCACGCTTTGGCCACATCAATTGTCGACTCATCCTTAAACCAAGCCAACCCAGCCAACATCAACATTTTCCAAACCAGCCTCAACATTTTCAACATGACATCAGGCATCATCCTTGTCCATTTCACATAGTTTCTATGGACACCAATACACATGGAAACTATCGACCAGACTCAATTTATGTTAAGCATAAACCAATACTTGCTGAAACATAAATAGACCTTCATTCATTTTTAGCATACATCCATCGCGACTATGGAAACTTGCTAGGGATGAAAGACTCTCGACCACTTCTACAGAATACACCATCTGTAGCATCTTTTTATCCTCATCATTTCGACGCTTGACCACATCCAATCATCAACCAATCTTCTCAATTCGTCCGAACTACATTGGTCTGAGGCCCTATGACCAGGGCTATGTAGGCAGCACTCAGATACCACATCTTCTGAGGTTAGCTCGACCACCCTCGTTTGTTCGTCTCTATGATGGACAAACCTTCTCTTCTTTGACTCTTATCACGCCCAACTTCGTCAACTTTGACCAAGACCTTTGACCACGACCAATCATCGACTTTGACCACGACCAATCAATCCCTCTGACCCTTCCTCCCTTTTAGGGAGAACTACATCGGCCTGAGGCCCTGTCACCAGGGGCTATGTAGGCAGCACTCAGTTGACATGGGGTCTTCTGGGGTTAGCTCGGCCGCATCCTTTCGTCCATCCATCCTCTTGACCAATGACCATTGGCGACCATGCGTATCTTCTTTGACCTTCTTCCAAGCCAATGTTGCCTTGGTTGTTTTTGCGTGTATGCTATTCCACGGCTGGTTAGCAGAATTGTCCGCAGACTTTTTTTTTGACCCTTCACAAGTATAGGATCGCGAGCCAGTTGATCCCTACTACTTGTGGCTTTTTCGTGTTTCTGGGAGCACTTCTTGAGCCCTGGATACCTGGGACACGACGACCATTTGGAGCTTCAGCTTAGATTGAGTGACCCGATTAGCAGATGACTAAATGCTGGGGCCCAGTTACTTCAATTTTGGCACTCCTTGACCCTTGACATGCGACAATTTGACCTGACCCTCTCGTGAAGTGGACTACGCGCAATCACGACTATGGCAGCGTTTTCACTCACTCTCTTCTATCCATTTCTCTGTCAAATCGACACTCGATCTTCGGTTCCCTTCTCTCGACTATCACTTTGAGGGGGGAACACCTCATCCTTTTTCTGGGGCAACCAACTCCTGTTTTTGTCTTGCAGTTCGTCTAGAACAACCAACAAGACAAAAAGGGGCAAATGTAGACACCGCAAACGTGTCTGCACCTTGGTTCTCCCCCTTGGTCCTTTCTCCCTCCTAGTCCTCCTTGGTCCCTAACCCACCTAAGTCTTATTAATTGGAAATAAACATCTATTTTTAATTAAATAGGGCCCCCTTTCCACCCTACCCTTGCCACCTTGGATCCTCCCTTGAATCCCTCCACCTTCCCCCTAGCATTTATTAGGCCAAATCTCTCCATTATATCCCCCCGCGCCCATTTTGGCATCCTCATGACCGTTCTTCCCATGACCCCTCGCCCAGCGGCGTGCAAGAATGGACAGAGGCTATTTTTAGCCTCTGTGCCCATCCTGCGACCGCCGACGTCGGCGACGCTTCGGCCGACGTCGGCGAAACTACCGGCGTCGGCAGCCTTCATTATCCCTTTCTGCATCCGTTGCAGCCCCTGGACTCTTGAGCTAAAAAACAGACTTCTTTCGGTGCTTTGGCTTTCGTCTCTCCTCTGTCTTGACCTCGTGCAATAGCAGCAACAGGTGGAAAGGCTCTGGATCAGATTTTCTTCTCAACAAGTCTTCTGTGGCTTCGGCAACATCTTCTCCTCTCTTCATTCAGCAAGCTAAAAGGTAAGCTAGTCTGGGTTTTTATTTCATTTGTTTAGTATTCAGTAATCTATCCTATCCTTTGTTGTCTTCTGCTCCTTCTATCCTTCCCCCTGAGAGGCTGCAAAGCCTTCTCAGGCCCTATCCTCTGTGAATCCTCCTCTTCCCTGTCCTCTGTGTCTCTTCCTCTTCCCTATCCCTCTGCCAAAAAGACCTTGCATCAGGCATCCAACCCGAACCAGACCACTCCCCAATCCATCCAAACTTGTCCCCGTTCAGTCTCAGACCCATCCACAGTCCAGAAAGCAACCCAGACCCGACTACAGGCCACAACCCCGACCGACGCCGGTCACTTCCCCAACCGACGTCGGCAGGATAGCCGACGTCGGTAGATCAGATAACCGACGCCGGCGACATTTCCGACCTCGGCGACTGTCTTCAGCCATACAGCTCTTTCAGGTAATCATTTTGTTTTCTTATTTCCTTTCTAATTTCTTTGTCACTTCTGTATTCTGGCATTCTGTCTTTTATCAGTCACTTATCTCATCAAAACAGTGGGTTGACCTCCCTTAAGGAAGTTTTACACTTCCGGGAACAAGCTTTTGCTTGGCAACCCACTGCCTATCTATCTGACGTTTTCTTGTCCAAGTTTCTTTTTTCTTGCAGGTGTCATTCCTCCACAGCCAAAGAGGAGTGCCCACAAGCGTCTGGATTTACGGTGCGCAATCTTTAGTCCAGGTACTTCCCAAGCCTTGTCCCTTACTTTCTTTTAGTTTCTTCTTTTTCTTAAGTCTGAAAAGCAAATTTGAGGTAGAAACAGGTGTGCAACTGTGAGACCAATTCTATCATATGGTGAGTGACCCTAATTTATTATATTTACTAAAATAAATATAAAGTATAAGAAACTAAATGTAAAAATATAAATATAAACTTATAATTTAACATTTAGAGTAGTAAATATAAGCTTATATCAAAATTTGCCTTCATGTACAACTCCCACATGATTTTATGTGCAAAATAACATGAATGTGATTGCATTATCAATAATGTGATCACATTATTAATAATGCAATTGTGTTTTCTATTAACAAACATATAGTGCATTTATTATAATGTGAAAAATAATAATAACATGATCACATTATCTATTAACACGATCATGTTATACATTAACATGATCATGTTATGGCTCGATAATTACCAAGTCATAATTTAAATAATGTGATCATGTTAATTAATTAATGTGATTTCATTATTTATAAATGTGACCATGTTATTTATTAACATGATTAGGTTATGTATTAATGAGATCACATTAGGTAAAATGTACACAAAATTATCCCCCAACTCTATGAACTTACCCTTGATAGATGTGACATGTCACTAAAAGAATGTGTATCTTACTAGGGTTCATTGAGTTTTTCACTTTAAATAGTTAGTCATTTCTAGTCATCATCAACATCGAATTCACCTAAGAATATTTCATTTCTTCCATGTTATGTATGGCCTTTCCCTTCCCCACTATTTAAAGTGAGGTATAACTATCAATTTACACTCTATCCCTTTAAAAAACCTCTTTCACCTTTGGAATATTATATCTATCCTCCAAGGTCAAATCAAGATAATGTGTCACACACGGAGTCTCAAACATAGTTCCATCATTGTCCATAAAAATCCTCCCAAACAACCTCACAATTAGTATCATTCTCTATAAGGAATTGGCCCACATTTTGTGGCCCCACCTCTATCAAAAAATCAACAAATAGATAAAAGAGTTTCTCACCCAATTTTATTATATTAGATGTATCAACACTCTTAAGAAAAATTATGCCAATGTCATATGACATAAGGAAGTTGACAGGTGCATTCTCTACATTTTTAGACAAGTCATTAAATATATGACCCCTATTTTCCATTGAGATGACTCATGTTTGATCATGTATTGGATAATTGAAATAGTTCTATGGAAGTTATAAATTGCATTGATAGAAGTGATATGCCATTAAAATCTACAAGTGTATGTCCCTGGGGTTCTTCAAGTCCATCACCTTAAATGCCTTGCCATTGCTTATTTCTTACATTTCCCAACTCACCTTAAATATTTTCACCGCTTTCATGCTCTATAATAGTGTATTTGGATGTCAAAATAAGTCTGTGTAAAGTAATTGTGAGGGCAAACTGATCAAAATCTAAATTACCATGCACACATTTTAAATAAATTTGAGTTCATACAACACATATTTATACAATACACATAAATTGGGAGAGAGAGTGGATCTAATTAAAACTAACATTAGATTTTGAAGAAAATAACAATGTCGAGATAAGCAGTGATGAAAGTGATAGTGAAGAACATCTACAATAGGATATGGAAATGCATGAGTGGGAAATGTTATCTTGTACACACCCAAATGGTGATGCTAAGCTAGATGACATTAACATGATTGGACTCTATGATTTTGACAACAAACACAACTAGAATCATTCAGATATCTTGGTCAACCTACACATAACTTCACAACAATTTATAGATTCACAACGTCCAATTTAAAAAGATGTAAACATTGAGTGCAGTATCAAACTAATATCATATGAGTTGTCAAGCACTCAAAAAATAGTCTTTAACATAATTCACCAACATGCTCAAAACTCCCAAAAGGTATACCACTTTGAATGATTATACAAGGAATAATAGGGATAGGTAAATCTTACTTGATAAGCATAATCAAACACACCCTAGATAAGCTTCCAGGAAAAAGCAAGTCTCCCCTACTTCTTCTTTTTCCAACTGGCATTGCAACATTTAACATAAATGCATAGATATTACATTCAACACTCCATATCCTTATCCAAGAAATGAAAGCACTGGAGGGACAAACATTAATAACTTTCCATGAATAAATGAGACACATTCAATATGTGTTCATATATGAAATGAGATTTATAGGGCCAAAGATGCTCAGTAAGACAAATAATTGATTGTGTGAAGCATTTCCTCAACAAAATAAAAAAGACTTTGGTAGTTGCTCAATTATACTCATTGGAGACCTTAGACAAATCCCATGTATAAATGACATTCCAATGTATGTAGGCAGATCTTTTGGGCACATGTTATGGTGAACATTTGATAAATTTGTTACATTAGAAACAAATTTTTGCCAACAAGGATGCACAAAAAAACAAATACTATTCAAAAATTTGTTAACTAACATCAGAAATGCAAACCTAACATAAGAAGATTGGAACATGCTCATGTCAAGAACAACATCATTCATACCTATAGAAGAACAATAGAATTTTGAAAGCTCTACACATTTGTATGCAACAAATGTACTAGCAATAATGCATAATAAGCAAATGTTGAAATCACTAAATATGCCAATTGCTTTATGTAGAGCTAAATAAAGTAGAAAAACAAATACATCTAGCCACAACGACACTTAACTTGAGCTAGTTGTGCTTATATGTAAGAAAGGAAAAATTATGTTAACATCCAATTTATGGGTGAAATCATGATTAGTTAATGGAGTTATTGGAGAAATTGTTGGCATCATCTACAACTCAAATTCAAATCCACCTTTCCCACCCATATATGTAGTTGTTGCATTAAAAAAATTCTCTTCCCCCACCCGCGCGCTCCCCCCCCCGCCCCATGGGATGTGAAGAATCTTACACATTTACCGATTGCTCTTATTACACAAGGTAATCATTGATAAGTGCCTATAAAAATGGTGTAGGTTCTAATCATACACAAAGCACAAAGAATGAATATCAGTAAAGCAACAATTGACATTGGAGACATTGATCACCAAGGCTTAACATTTACTATCATATCAAGAGTATGTTAAATCAATGACATGTAGATCTCTCCTACATTTACCTTTGAATGATTTGAAAGAATGAAATAAAGTAAATATTTAAATCTTCAAATATCAGAGGAAAAAAGATGGACAAAAATATCGCTTCCACACCATTCATAAAAACTCTAGCTTTGTAATTATTGTTATATACAATCAAAAGAGAGAGATATATATATTTGTAACTATTATTACATACAATGTAGTTTATATATTCAACACTTTCATCATTAGTATATATTATAAAAACTGGGATAATATTTAAAAATATATTATATAATCTAATATTTATATAAATTATATAATATATATTAATAAATTTTTAATGTATATATAAAAATTATAATAAATATTATATAATATTTCTACAAAGGCAATCAAAGAAATTGATAATTGAATTACGCAAATTAAAACCAAAAAGATTTACAAGGTAGTGAAGAACATATATAAACACTTAACCAAAAAAAAAAATTAAAGTACTTTATCATTGCAATAAACCAAATATGAACTACTTTTATCTACCGACAACTTTAATTATACCATGAGGGAAATTGCTAGTAAATATAATAATTAACCTCTAAAAAATACTTGTAAATAGGATAAAATTTTATTTTCAAAATATGATTCTATTTTTTATTAACACAATATTAAAATCTGACACAACTTGTTTTATCTTATGAAACTTTATATCTTTTTCGTTGACCTGAGTGGCATGGGTGCTAATAAGATCGATCACATGGATGTTGATTATTGATAAGCAATTATGGATTAATGATTATTAGTTAAGATTTAAATTACTTTTCTTAATCTTTAGTCAAATGAAATTAAAATAATGTCATGGTGACTTGACATATAAATCATTTATGATATCTTGGCATATGGTTTTATATCTTGACCTATTTGACTTCTTGTTTTCAAGATGATTTTGTAATGGAGAACAGGTTGCCCTCAGTACAGAGGGAGAATGTCATCAAAGAGAGAAGACTAGATACAGAACAATGACAAATAAGAAAGAGAACATTGTTTCTAAAAACAAAAATGTAGACACAAAAATGTTTATAAAAAAATATGTAATGAAAATAATCATGAAGCGAAAATAAATTAGGGTGTCATATTATTTTCGCTTCATGATTAATCATGATTGTTTTCGCTCCGTGATTAATTTTTGTTTTATTTTGATGAAAATTTTATTTTTTAGGGTGTCATATTATTTTAGTATTTAGGGATGAAATTTGAATGTTTATTTTAAAATATTACAAGAAGCATTTATCAATATATTATTTTGGCAATATTTTATAGAGCGCCTTAACTAGCCAATGTGTTTCAATTCTAGCTGATGTGTTTATGGGTCCCATGAAAGTATTCATCCCTCCTTGATCGTCATTCCACTATTGCTTTGTTAACATCCTTTAATATTGGAGTGTAAAGATGTTGGCCAAGAAAATTAAAAGTTAACATTATTTGAATGTATTATGCTCCCTAATTAGGAAAATTAAAGTTGAGAGTATACTCACACACCATCCCCTATTCCATTTCGACATGTGTATGACATTATAGAGGAAGTGACATATTATATTTCTAGAAACATTATAGAGGAAGCAATGTACTAGACTTATAATAACATTATAGAGGAATCCCTTATCATATTTTTAGAAGCATCATAGAGGAAACTACTTACCATACTGCAAGTTGGTTACTTTGTAATGAAATGCATTGTTTGTATTATTCAATCTCAAACCCTCTATGACATCCAAATCAAAGGAAAATTCATTATTGTTAGGTCTCTCATTTTACCACTCATATTCATTTGAACTACTCTTGGATGCACATTATTCAAATAAATATTATTACCATTTTATTTGTTTGAGTTTTTTTAAGCAAACACGTTTAATATATTTAAAATTTTGTGAAAGACCATAATTAAACCCCACATCTTCCAAAAAATTGAATAGAAAATATTAAAATAACAATTTCATGATTACACCAAGAAATCGTGCCTCTAGGAATTTTTTTATGCATGTAAATAAATAATAATAAGGATGGCACATGAGTAGGGGAAGAAAAAAATAAAAATCCCTCACCTTCGTAGTAGGGCTCAGGCACAAACATCTGAAGGTTGGTCAACAACTTGTGGAAGAAGATTTGCTTATGATAGAGAAATGGATCAAGTTTTCAACTGGAAATAGAGTAAAAGGTGTGAAAGATCAGTTGTAAGAGGGGACTTGGGAGGTTATAAAAGGAGTTGAAAGGGATCTCGAATTCTAGCATGGGGAAAATCTGAGCTATGGGGTGAAGTCACAATCTCCAAGACTCAGATGTGAAGACAAAGATGTGGAAGCTATGACCACTGAGTGTCAAGGGTTTGATGATCTATACTTATGAGCCTGGGAAGGCCTGTAGATTTGTAAAGATAAGGAATTTATCTGGGAATCCATCAAACACTCTCAAGTTGTTTCACTTATGGAGGAAAGGGCTCTTATAGGCAAATTTGGTAGGAAATGGCCAACAATTGGTGAAATTTAATCTTGGGTGGAGGAAAGTTAGGGAAGGGATATTGAGATTAAATTACTCTCGAAGGGTTTTTTTATATCCATCTTTCCTAATATTGATCTTAAAAATTAGGTCTTCAAACAATCCTTTTGGTCCTTATGTAGTGCTGGCCTTTGCCTTCAAAATGGGAAACCTAATTTTGAAATTCTTTCGGTTGAATACGGTAGTTACCCTATCTAGGTCAAATTTTATGGTTTCACTATGGAATATTGGGGTTTTGATTGTCTATCAGCTTTGGGAAATATGCTAGGTTCTTTTCTAGAATTGGACCTGGTTACTAAGGAAGATTTTTTGGCATCATATGCAATAATTAATGTTTTTATGGATCTAGATTCTACCATTCTAGAAAATGTCCTTATCAAAACTCAAGGTTGTTCATGGACATAATCAGTTGACATTGAAAATCTTCCTTTCAGGTGATTTAATTATAGGTATAATGGTCATACTCATAAGTTTTGTAAGAAAACTTGGATAGTTACATCTAGCTACAAGGAGAAGACTCGAAAGGTTTGGAAACTCATTGTTGCAACTTCTAAGGATTTTTGAACTCATAATGCTAGGAATTTTTGGTCTAAGAAGTTGGGTAAATTTTTGGATAATAAAGGTAAGAAGTTGGTTTCAGATCAGTCTCTAGATCAGCCTGAATCATCTTCTTTGGGCCTCAAGGAAGATGCCCCTCCAAATCCTCAAGTTAGTCTGCATAAAGCTCAAAATCTTTCAAAGACCCCTTGTGTTAAATTCACAAAAACAAAGGCTCTGCTTGAAAAATTAGGTAAGATTGATGAAATCTCTCCAAAATCATTGATCAAAGGTTGTGAATTTATTTTAGAATAGTAACAAACTATAAAATCTATCATTAAAAATTTGGATTTAAAACATGAGGTGAATGTTGATAACTTAAAGGATTATCTGAATCCGTGAGAGGATAATCCTATGATTGAGGCTTTGGCTAGTGATTCAGATATTGAAGAGTATGAATCAAAATAAGAACTAAATTCTAGATAATTTTTGTCTATATCCCAATCATAAATTGCCTTATAGAAGCCTAATTTTGGAAAACCTAAAAGGAAATGTAGAAAAATTATCAAGGAGCTTGTTGCAAGGGAAGTATCTATATGTAAGCAAGGCACTCTTTCTAAATACTCTGGACCTGAGAAACACGAGGTGGAAATCCTCCCTTGATCTTCATGAAGATTATTTTGTGGAATGTTCGGCCCTTAACAAAAGACACTTGATTAAGCATCTATTCTCTTTCAAGAATCTTGATGTCATGTTGATTTAAGAAACAAAACTAAATCTGGTAGAAGCCTCTAATTTGATACAAATCGATTAGAAGAGATGGAATAGTTCCTTTGCGAAAGCTGATGGGGCCTCAAGATGGATGGCTCTTGTATGGATTATTTACAAAATTCAAGTGGAAATAATATAAATTGGCAATAATTGGCAATTTTGTAAAATCACTTGTCTCATGACTGATTTGAGCTTCTTCTTCTATAATGTTTATGGGCTTGATGATTCCAATAATAAATTGATTTTATAGAATGAGCTATATAACCTTTTTTATCTCTTTATGAATTCAAATATTGTGATGGGTCATGATTTTAATGTCATCTTATCTTATTCAAAAAAATGTGGCAGTAAAACTTTAGGGACTTCTAGTGATCCTAACTTTATTCAATTTGTTTCTAATATTGAGTTTCTATATATTCATCCAAAGCAGGGGATGTTTAGTTGGAATAAAAAAATATGTGGGGGAACATAATATTATGGAGTGTCTAGATAGATTTTTAGTCTCTAATAATTGGATGTCATAAAACTGGATTACATAAAGCTCCATTCTTCCTTTCACAAGTTTTGATCACTTTCTTGTTGATCTGTGTGTTAATATTGACCATAAAACCTATCTCTATCCTTTCAAATTTGAGAATATGTGGCTCTAGGACTATTCTCTATCATGACTCATGGAATTTTGGTGGAAGAATTGCCATATTCAATCCTACTTTCCAATGTTCAGAATGGCAAAAAAGCTTTGATTTATTAAAGGTTGTCTTAGAAACAAGAACATTAGTTATTTCAAAAACATCTTCCAGGAAAAAATTTGTGTTGAAGTTGAGTTGGAGAATCTCAATCAAATAGGAATGGATAAAAATTCTTATGGCAAGGAAAAACTTTTGTTAGTGGAGTATGAGGAATTGCTTCAGAGAGAAGAAATTTTCTGGAAGCAAAATCTAGAATAGATTGGTTAAAAGGAGAAAGAAATTTTGCTTTTTTTCACAACTCTATTAAGATTAGGTGAATGTTTTCTCATATTTCTCAAATTATTTATTTTGAAGGTGTTAATTTGATCACTCAACCTAAGATTCAGAATGAGGCAATCTTTTTTTTAGTAATTTATTAAATAGTGATAAAGCTTTAGACCTTGAAATTCATAATCACATCAATTTTATTCCTAAGTTGGTTTCCCATAATAAAAATTTGAAACAATTGGCTCCCTTCTTTTTGGAGGAAATTTGAGTAGTGGTGTTTGATATGGAAAAAGATAAGGCCCCTGGGCTAGATGATTTTTTCATGGATTTTTCTAGACTTTTTAGGGTTTGGTGGGGGAAGAGGTCTTACAAATGGTGGAAGAATCTAGAAGGAGTAATATTTTTTGATCTTAAAGTTACCTTTATTTCCCTCATTCTGAAAGGATATATTCAAGAAAGCTTTAATGATTTTAGGACTATTTATTTTTATAATACAGTTTATAAAATCATCTCTAAAGTAATGACAATAAGACTTATGCCTATCCTAGATTCCTTGGTTTTAGAAGAACAATCTAGTTTTGTTCTAGGAAGGAATATTCATAAGACATAATTATTGCTCATGAAATTATTCATTTTTATCCATTACTCACAAGAAGAGTATGATGATCAAGCTTGACATTAGTAAAGCTTATGACAGGGTTGATTGACACTTTTTGATCAAAATTTTGAAAAAGTTTGGGTTTGATAAGAAGTGGTGTGATTAGGTTTTTAGTTGTATCTCAAGCCCTAAATACTCTATCTTGGTCAATGGAAGTCTGATTGGTTTCTTTGGATCCTCAAGGGGTATTAGACAAGGAGATCCTCTTTCCCCTTTTCTTTTTATCCTACTAGCTAAAGCCTTGGGAAGCGTAGTGTAATATGCTAAGGAAACTTCTCTCCTAAAGGGAATCCAGGCTATGGAGGGTATTGAAAATCTTACCCATTATCAATTTGTTGATGATACTTTCATTTTTGGCCAAGATTCTGTGGATGAAGCTCAAATATTCAATTCCATCTTGAACAACTATGAGGCGACTTCTGGGTAAATGGTGAAAATCAGAAAGTCTAAAATTTTCTTTAGTAATTACTTAAAACAAGAACAAAAGGGCATTTTCCTGGTCCTTGATTTTAACATTAGAAATTAGCCTTCCAAGATCCTCATTCCCCTTTTATTTTTATCCTACTGGCTAAAGCCTTAGGAAGGGTAGTGCAATATGCTAAGGAAACTTCTCTCCTAAAGGGAACCCAGGCTATGGAGGGTATTGAAAATCTTACCCATTATCAATTTGTTGATGATACTTTCCTTTTTGGCCAAGATTATGTGGATGAAGCTCAAATATTCAATTCCATCTTGAACAACTATGAGGTGACTTCTAGGTAAATGGTGAAAATTAGAAAGTCTAAAATTTTCTTCAGTAATTGCTTAGAACAAGAACAAAAGGGCATTTCCCTGGTCCTTGATTTTAACATTGGAAATTTGCCTTCCAAGAATTTAGGTGTACCATTTTTTTCTAAGTTGACCAAAAATATTCATTGGGAAGGACTAGTTAATTCTTCTAAAGCTCGATTGGCTTCATGGCAAGGTTTTTGGTTGACATTGGTAGGCCGTATCACTCTCATCAAATCTGTTTTGAGCTTTCTTCCTATCTATTATCTCTTGGTGCTTCAACCACCTTGTCATGTAGTTAAGCTGCTCAATCAAATCATGAAATAATTTTTATGGCAAGGAACATAGAATAAAAAAAGAATCCCATTAATGAAAAAGGAAAAGGTTTGTAAAGTAAAGAAGATGGGAGGAGCTAGAGTGAAAAACTTGAGTCTTCAAAATAAAGCTCTCGGAGCTAAACTGGTTTGGGGAATGCTTTCCAAACCCAAGTCTCTTTGGTCTAGGCTATTGATAAGTAAATAATTTGATCTAAATAATTCATGGAGCATAATTTCTATTACTAACCCCCCCCAAAGGATCACACTTTTGGAATTTTATGTTGAATTGTAGGTCTTTGATTTTGGAACATGTTTCTTGGATGATCAATAATGGATGAACAACTAAATTTTGAGAGGATTATTGGAATGGTCATAGATCTCTAGCTGATATATTGCATATGAAGGAGGCTAGATGTATTCTCTCTATAGCTTGGGGCATCCTGGTTGTGAATTATGTCTAACTCCATCAATCTATTAGTGTGACCTCCTAGGGTTGGAATAACTTTGAAGCCTTATATATCCTAGTGGAGCAATAAACGCATCTAATTGAATGCTTAAATAATTGGAAGGTATTATTGAATCCCAACGATGATTCATTGCAATGAATTGGAGCTAAATCTGGTATCTACATAGTCAATCTTAGTTATTAGATGTTGATGCTATTGATGATATGATGAACTGGGCAAGATTTCTTTGCTAGGATATGATTGGGATTTAGAAAGTTGGATCATTTGCATGGCTTGCTATCCAAAATCACATTCTAACACAAGATAGATTGACCAAAATTAGTTTCCTTGGTCCGTCCCGGTGCTGTCTATTCAAATCCCATGAAGAAACTACCAATCATCTTTTATACGAATGCCCCTTTGTATCGTGGTGCTGGACATGTTATGTTCTAAACTGGAGTGGTCCTAGGCTTGATTGCCTTCTTTGTTTCCTACCTTCTCTTCCTGGCCAAATGGTGATTGTAAGAATTCTCTATATGGTTTGTGGTGTGTTATCCTCACTATTCTTATTTGTACATTATTGTAAGAAAGAAATCAATGCATTTTCAAAGGAAAAGAAAAACCCCTTGCTACTATTCTAAAAGACCTAGAGTTGGTAGTTTTAGAAGTCATTTCTTCTCAAATCAAACATAGGAATGGTTGTCTCTCAACTTGGGAAATGAGGATGAGTGCGAAATGGAGGCTTATTGCCCTTCCACCCATTAATGGGTCACTAGTAAGTTCAGGTAAAAGATTGATAAAGGATAAAAAATCATAGATTCCCCCACCACCAAGGTGGTTCAAATTGAATTTTGATGGTGCTTCCAGGGGAAATCTGGATGCTTCTGAGACTAGTTGTATTCTCTAGGACTACAATGAATCCTTGATTAGGGTAATATATAGAAAACTTTTTGATGGCACAAAAAATGAATTTGAAGCTCAAGCATTATCCACTGGGATTGATCTTGCTATTCACTGCAATATTGACAAGCTCATTATTGAAGGTGACTCCCAGATTATAATTTTTGCCCTAAAGAAAAAATTAGCCACCTCTTGGAAACTAGAAAATATTATGTCTAGTGTTTGGGATAAATTAAACAATTTTTCATTTTTAAAGTGCAAGCATTGTTTTAGATAAACTAATTCTACTGCGGATTTCCTTGCTAATTATGGAATTGATTAACTACATTTTTGTACATGGGCATGTGATATATATGAAGTAGTGTTTTTTCGAGGATATTGTTTAATCTAAAACTCCATTTTATATGATGGCTATTTTTAAAAGCTCATTCTAACAATTACTATAATGCTAGTAAATTTGGAGAAAATGACATAGAATCATAAAATTATTCATGTCTAAGTGTTAACTTTAGTAGATGCTCTTCAATAAAAATGTTAATGTATGAGTACTTTGAATTATTGGAATTAAACTAGTATTAACTCTGCCAATGGGTAGAAGTATTAACTCTGCCAAATTGAAAAATAAAAATAAACGAAAGATATAATTATAATTATAAAAGAACACATTATTGCAAGACGTATCTTTAGTGAAACCTTCACAATAAAAATACTCTAATATAATAAAAGTTGAACAAACTTTAAAATTTTATTGACCATGATCGATATAATATATTCTTCCTTATTTAAAATAAACCAATAAACAAAACCACAACACTTAAACATTTTGAATAAATATTTATTATAATTAAATAATATTTATTAAAAAATAGTTTATTAATAAAATTATTTAATTTATAAAAAATCTATTAAAAATCAATTCTTCCAAATATTGAAAAAAATGAAACCAAATTTGAATCCTAAATAAATTTAACAAAACAAAAACAAAAGAACAACTACTAAATTATGTGGATTTGAATTACATATTTTGACTAAATTATGCGGATTCGAAAATGAGATTGGTTTGGACATTTTCCCATCACTATTATTTGAATAATACATGCAATAAGAGAATACTTTATGGGAAGTTTACTAGTACTTTTTAGATTATTAATAGTATAAATAATAGTAGATTATTTTGTCAAAATATTGAATTGATTTTTAAAATTTATTAGAGGTTTTTTTAATGAATGTTAGTTATATGTTATTTTTTTTTGTTTTTTTACTGTTGAAACCTCGTATCATTTTTAGTTTTAAGATTTAGAGGAATATTTTTTAAAGAATTTATAAGGTTGATGTATCTGATAAAAAGAGACGAAAATTTTCATTCAAAATGTTTGTGTTGGTGATAGAATGATATGTAAAAAGAATTTATTTATAATTGATTGTTTTGTTTCCAAGTAAATTGATTATGTTAAAAGGTGATATTTTCAAGTAGTAGTTGATTAATGTGTATATGAACACAAATTCGAGCAAATGGTGTGTATTTTTTGGTCCTTATTACTTCTTATATGATAATGAAATCACGAATGAATTTTATACTCTTTTTAAATAAATATCCGTTCTATAGTTTGAAGGACACTGCATGTAACTTGATCAAAATATGTACATAGTCCAAAATTTTCACATTTAGGTTAAATCTGTTAGGCTTTTACCATTCAAGGATGTATGTGAAGACAGTAATAATGAACAATACAGAAGTGGAAATAATCATAGAAGGAAGAAACAAAGAAAAACAGAGCAAAACAAAGTACATGATACACTCAACAATATATATTCATGAAGAGCCAGATTGCTGCAAACAGAACTAGAGCCATTCCATTTGTCTTCTTCCTTGCCCATTATCGATTACACATGCCTCTATAAATAGAGGTCTTAGAATTTTCCAGAAATATTTTGCAGTCAAAAAACATGCATAAAATGTGAATAAGGAGGGTGAGATTTGACTGTGGTCGGTGGAAGAAAATTGCCGACAGAAGCTTCTTTATTAAATGTAGTTTGCGCAGGTTCCTTCATTTATTTCACGTGTTCAACATTCTTCCACTTGAAGCAAATGAAGATTCTTTTTTTTTTTTTTTTTTGAGTAAGTGGTAATCATCAAGTCACCCCCAGGCCTACCATGCCTCTACATAGCTCATGCTTTTCTCTTGGCAGAATTTCAGTGAGCATATCAGCAGGGTTATTATCTGTATGGATCTTTTCCATGGATAACCATCCTTCCTCTAACTCATGCCGAATCCAGTGGTATCTCAAGTCAATATGTTTGGTTCGTGAGTGAAAAACTGAGTTTTTTGCCAAGTGTATGGTGCTTTGACTGTCACAATATAGCACATACTTATCCTATTTTATTCCTAACTCTCCTAGGAATCGCTGCATCCACAACATCTCTTTGCAAGCTTCTGTCACAACTATATACTCTGCCTCTGTTGTGGAGAGAGCTACTATTGGTTGTAACCTGGATACCCAAGATACCGCAACACCTGCAAATGTATATAAATAACCAGTGGTGGACTTTCTAGTGTCCAGGTCTCCAGCCATATCTGCATCTGTAAATCCTTCAAGCACCATATTAGTATTGCCAAAACATAAACAATAATGACTAGTACCCTTGAGATACCTAAAAATCCACTTTACTGCTTGCCAATGTTGTTTGCCCGGATTTGCAAGGAACTTCTCACTACTCCCACTGAATGTGCAATATCCGGATGAGTGCATACCATGGCATACATCAAGCTACCGACAGCTGAAGCATAAGGGATTTTTTTCATTTCCTCCTCCTTGTCATCACAAGGGCATAAATCGGCACTCAATTTGAAATGAGAAGCAAGAGGTGTACCCACTGGCTTGGCATCCTTCATATTAAATCTGTCTAGCACCTTTTCAATATATTTTTCTTGTGACAGCCACAATTTTTTCTCCTTTCTATCACGAATGATCTTCATGCCTAATATTTGTTATGCTGGACCCAAATCCTTCATTGCAAACTGACTGCCCAAATCCTTCTTTAACCTGCTAATCATATTCATATCCTATCCAACAACTAACATATCATCCACATATAACAATAATATAATGAATTTTCCTTGATCATATCTCTTAATGTAGACACAATGATCAGCCTCTAGTCTATTAAAACCATGCTTCAACATAAATGAATCAAATTTCTTATACCATTGGCGAGGTGCCTGTTTCAACCCATAGAGACTCTTCTTCAATCTACAAACCAAGTTCTCTTCACCTTTTATTTTGAATCCTTCTGGCTGCTCCATGTAAATCTCCTCTTCTAAATCCCCATGAAGGAAGGCTGTCTTTACATCTAATTGTTCACACTCCAAGTCTAAAGCAGTAGTAAGACCAAGAATAACTCTAATGGATGTCATTTTAACAACAGGTGAAAATATTTTTGTGAAGTCAATACCTTCTTTTTTAGCAAATCCCTTCACTACTAGCCTTGCTTTGTATCTTTCCTTCTTCTCGTCACCCACATGCTTGATCTTGAACACCCATTTATTTTGTAGAGCTTTTCTTCCTTTTGGAAGCTTTACCAACTCCCAAGTTCTATTTTCCAGCAAGGAGTTCATTTCTTCCTCCATCGCTTTCTTCCATTCTTTGCTATGCTCATCTTTACAAGCTTCCTGAAAATCATTAGGTTCATCTTCATCAGTTAACAAAATATAGTCTAAGGATGTATACCTTTGTGAAGGCTTATGAGGCCTAGTGGATCTGCGAACAAACTGTGGTGTTGTGTTTTCAGGTTGAATCTCTTGTAAAGGCTCCTGCAACATTTCTTCTTGTTGTTGTTCCACATTCTCCTCTTGTTGTTCATCATACTCTTGATCTTGCCGCCCATGTTCTTGCATTGGTGGGATATTTTCTTGTTGTTCTTCAAACCTGTCAACAACTTTCTTAACCTCTAAATTACATGTAGTCCTCTTAAACATTTCTAACTCATTAAATATAACATCCCTACTTCTAATAGTCTTATGTTTAACTGGATCCCATAAACGATAACCAAATTCACCATCCACATATCCCAAGAAAATGCATTTCATAGATTTATCATCTAGCTTAGTTCTATTTTCTTTGGGAATATGCACAAATGCTTCACATCCAAAGATTTTCAAGTGAGAATAATTCACCTTCTTACCAGTCCAAACTTCTTCAGGAATGCAGCCATCCAAGGCTATAGTAGGAGATCGATTTATGAGATAACAGGCTGTCCTCACCGCTTCTGCCCAAAAATGCTTTTCTAAACCAGAATTTGACAACATACTCCTCACCTTCTCCAAAATAGTGTGATTCATCCTTTTTGCAACACCATTTTGTTGAGGAGTACTAGGAACAGTCTTCTCATGCTTAATTCCAAACTTGTTACAATATTCCTCGAAAGCATTTGAGCAGTATTCTCCACCATTGTCTGTCCTCAAGCACTTGAGCAATTTGTTAGTCTCTCTTTCAACAGCAAAATGAAACTTTTGAAATATCTCAAATACATCATTTTTCCTTTTCATGGGGTAGGCCCAAACCTTTCTGGATGCATCATCTATTAATGTTACAAAATATGATGCTTCTCCTAATGATTTAATGTTAATAGGCCCAAATACATCTGAGTGTATCAATTCTAATAAATTTTCCTTCCGTTCATGACCACCTCTAAGAAATGAAACTCTTCGTTGCCTACCATAAATACAATGCTCACAAAGGTCAAGATTATAAGATTTCAAACCTGGTAGCAAATTTTTGCCCATGAGGATTTTTAGGCCCTTCTCACTCATATGACCCAAGCGCCTATGCCATAGATCTGCTGAGTTTCCCTCTTTTGCAATAGCAGCCGTATCTGATCTTTTTATCTTTGTCATCAATGTATACAAAGTCCTCATCTTGGGTCCTTTAGCCACGACCAATGCTCCTTTGCTGATTTTCCATCCACCTTTTTCAAAGCTTACAAAATAGCCTTCATCATCCAATTGTCCCACAGAGATTAGGCTCATGCGCATTTCTGGTACATGCCTAACCTCTTTAAGTAGGATATCTTGTCCTTCCTTCGTCTTGATCTTGACATCTCCCACTCCAATAATGCTGCAAAAATGATTATTTCCCAAATGCACTCTACCATAATCACTAGGATTATATGCAATAAAATTCTCTTTGCATGGAGTTACATGGTGAGATGCCCCAGAATCAAGGATCCAATCAAAACTACTGCTAGAGGTATACAAGCATACATATTTTCCTAAAACAGTAAGTAAAACATCTCCATCCGTAGCTACAACAGTGGTCTCACCTTCATTTGTACCAGTTAGCTTCTGATTTTGATCTTTCTGGCTTTGCTTCCAAACTCGACACTCTCTCTTCATGTGCCCTAGCTTTCCACAATGATAACAAGTGATCCTGCCCCTTTTTGATTTGGATCGGCCTCTCGATCTTGAGCGTCCTAGATAGCCTCGATCAATCCTCCTACCATGATCAGCTAGGGCTAGAGCTTCTCCTCCCTGGTTTTCTGAAATTGACTTTCGTCGTAGCTCCTCGTTCATTATGTTGCTGCTCACATCATCAAACTTCAGGGTTCCTGTAGGTGCTGAAGTGCTCATAGAAACAATCAAATTTTCCCAACTGTCTAGCATAGAACACATTAGTAAAATTGCTCTAATTTCATCATCCAAAACAATTTTAACAGAGGCAAGCTGACTATTAATAATATTAAATTCATTCAAATGTTCTGCAACAGAAGCACCCTCCTTCATCTTAAGATTATATAGCCTCTTCATTAAAAACACCTTATTTGATGCCGTGTTTTTCTCATATAGATCATGAAGCTTTTGCCATAATTTAGCTGTTGTCGTCTCTCCGGCAACATTAAAATACACATTTTAAGCCAGATATTGACGGATGGTTGCAATCGCCTTTCTATCTAGCTTATTCCAATCTTCATCCGCCATCGTTGTGGGTTTCTTTGATATTCCCTCAATTGGCAAATACTGATCTTTAAGAATCAATATATCTTCCATTTGGGATTTCCATAGGGCAAAATTAGCCCCGTTTAACTTTTCCATATCGCTCACTGCTGCTGCCTCCATGTCTGCTCAACGAAGCCCTACACACACCAAATCTTCCAACAGCCTGGCTCTGATACCAGTTGTTAGGCTTTTACCATTCAAGGATGTATGTGAAGACAGTAATAATAAACAATACAACAGTGGAAATAATCACAGAAGGAAGAAACAAAGAAAAATAGAGTACATGATACACTCAACAATATATATTCATGAAGAGCCAGAATGCTGCAAAGAGAACCAGAGCCATTCCATTTGTCTTCTTCCTTGCCCATTATCGATTACACATGCCTCTATAAATAGAGGTCTTAGAATTTTCCAGAAATATTTTGCAGTCAAAAAACATGAATAAAATGTGAATGAGGAGGGTGAGATTTGACTGTGGTCGATGGAAGAAAATTGCCGACAGAAGCTTCTTTATTAAATGTAGTTTGCGCAGGTTCCTTCATTTGTTTCACGTGCTCAACAAAATCTATGTGTGCACTGCTAATGATATAAGCTAACATTAAAACCCTTATAAAAATAGGGTTCGTTTTCAAGTATTTTCTATCAATCTTTTAGGCTAATGAAATTAATATAGAAGTATGTTGACTCGATACTAAGAGTGAACTTAACTTGAGGCTTTATTGTTTGTCGAATTCAGACAAGAAGATAAATTTTCAGTATTAAAAGTGAACTTAAGTTGAGACTTTATTGTTTTTCGAATCCAGACAAAGAGATAACTTCTTAGTAGGTTAATATTATTAAATTTATATAATTGTGTGAGAGATTTGATAAGTCAATTCCTTAATGAATTTATTAGTAAAATGAAAATAAGAAATTAATTTCTTTTAAACTTTGGTAAGGTATGAACTCTATGTTCTATGTTAAAAACATATTACATTCATAAAAACTTGTGCACCTTTATGCTTGAAGGATTATACCCTTTTTCATAGAGAGCCAACTTATAATTGGCGGGTTGTAAATAAGAATGTGTTTTAGACGGAGTCTCTAACAATCCATTATGAAAGAAAACTCTTAAATCTTTCTATAATAAATAATTGAAAAAATTAATTTGAAACTTTAAGAAGAAATACTTCTAAAAATTAGAATCAAGATATTATAAATGTAAGGATGAAACAATCAATTTATAGAGCAAGTGCTAACATATGAAACAACCTTTTCCGAAACCCAATTCTTATTCTATTATTACATCCAAGATAAAACCATTCAATCTACTCTCATCACCAAAAGAAATATTAAAAATTAAATATATAAATATAAATGAATACGTTAATATTTAAAATAATTTTATATAATAAACATGTATGTCTAAGATTAAATTTTTTAATTATACATATTAATCTGATTAATTATAAAATTACTTTTATAATTTATAATTTTGTATATTAATTTTTAAAATTAATATATATATTTTTAAATATTCATTTATTAATATCTTTTTAATGAAGAAACATTATTTTTTATATAATATGTTGATATAATAAAAATATTAAGTTTTAATATAAAATTGTTAATGAAAAGTCTTATATATTTATATTTAATTGCATTGACCACTTGTATTACCATTTAAACTATTTATATAATAAAGTTCCTATGAAAAAAGAGACATTAATATTTGAGGTATAAAATAGCATTTGGGAAAAAAAGGATAATAATACAATATTATATAAAAAATAAAAATAAAAACAAAAAACAAAATAAAATTGACAGAACCTTTTTCCTTGCAGAGATCCATTTGACATGGATGCCCTTTATCCCCTTTCCTTTATGTCCTTATAGCTGATGCTTTGGATTATTTGCTTCATTATGCCAATCAGAAGAACGTTATCTCATGAATTTTCACCCCTCATAATGCTGTTGTAATTAATTCACACCATACTGATGATAGCTTATTATTCTTGCAAAATTTTAAAAAAGACATTAATAACATGATGGTGATTTTAGATTTATATTGTTCAGTTTCTAGATCTAAACTTGCTCATGAGAAAACATAATTTTTGATGATTCAATCAGGCCTTGTTCCTCAATGGATACCTCATGAATGGAAACAAATTAAACATGGTGAGATTACAAGGTACCTTGGGATTCCCTTTGGTCTTGTAGTTTCTCTTTCTGACATGTGGAATTGGTACCTAAACAGGGTGAAGAACAAATTATTTAGTTGGGGAAATAAATTCCTCTCTTTGGTTGGAAAGATTCAATTTTTTAACAAAATTTTTCTTGCTACACACGTTTATTATTCTTCTTGTTGGATGCCTTCCAAAAAAAGTTATGAGGACTTAATTAAACTTATTCGACAATTTCTTTGGGCCAAATGGGATGTTACTGTTGGTTTCATTTCCACCTTGTGGACTCATTGTATTCAGCCTAAAAATAAAGGTGGGTTAGGGTTAATAGATCCACAAACCCAAGGGGTTTGTTTAACATCTAAATGGATTGTTAGAGCTATCTAAGGTGATGAACCTTGGAAAATTCTTATTCAGAATAGAATTAGTTTTGCTGCAGCAAAAGGAAAATGGTAGTTAGTAGGGTGGCTGGACAATATTCTCCATGCTTCATTCTTTTCTATGAAAGTTTCACCACCATTACAATCTATTTGGAAAGCTTGGCAATAAATATGTCATTTTTTAATATGGAGGGATGATTCTTTGCATCATGGGTTCAACTTTTCCACTTTTTCTATTTGGTGGAACAAACATGTCCGTTATCAAGGCCAACCCCTTTCCTTAAGCTATCCTAAACAGTCTTATTTTCTTTTTAAAAAAGGAATTTTCTATTTTGGATATCTTTGGGATTTTTCTACTTTAAATTGGCTACCATGGCAGTCTATTAAAATCTGCTTTGGGTTGAACAATAAGTATAAACCATATTTGATTTTCCTTCAGTTTTGGTGCCTCCAGAATTATCTATGAAACTTTGCACTCCTATTCAATGTAATATTTTTAAATATTGGATGTGGCTAGCGTTTTATCCTTTCCTTTTTTATCCTCTAAAAAATATATATTTATAGCTGCTCCCTGAAGTGCCTTTAAGGGCTCGTTTGAATAGAAAATGGCATTGTAAATTCAGTGAGAAATATTGGACTAAACTTATAGCTTAAATTTGGAAATCAAAAGCTGATTCTAATGCTTAGTTGATAACATGAAAGATACTACATTATAAACTGCCCATTAAGGACAAGTTAAAATGTATTATGATCTAACCTATTAGCTGTCCATTTTGTCATCAATATGAAAGTATGAAGCATATTTTTTGGGGCTATCCGCATGTGGAAAATAATGGAATTCGATGTTCTGTGATTTACCTGCTATTTTTGGCCATAAGCTTAAATGGAAAGAGGTTCTTCTAGGGGTTGGATTATATGATAATGTTATTGTTGATAGTGTTAGACATGTTATTTTACTTCACCTCTAGAGGAATTGATCACTATGATCATCAAAAGTTTGTAATTCTTCGACTTTACTCTGATATATTCTTTTGTCTTGCTTCTTGTCTTCTTCTTTTTCAAGCAAACTTAGAGAAGAACATAACAGTGGCTTTAAAGATCTAACATATTAAATATCAAGTTAACCAGTTGTTATACCACAAGAAGATCAATGTTGCTAAGGGGATAAAGAATTTGTTGTCTAATGGTTGACAACTTCTTTATTGTTGTAATGTTTCTATATAATATGTTTTTGATTGTCTATGTTGACACAACTTACTGTCAATACTATTTTTGTAATGATGCTAGGGGTTCCTCTCTTTCAAGCGCTCTTATGAGCACCAAATTCCTTATGTAATTTGCATTTTTTCAATAAATTTTTTTTATATATAAAATAATATAATTATTATACTGTATTTATATGGTTAATGTTAAAAAGAAGAGAACGATATTTATTGTTGAGAACTAGGAACTTAAAACTTTTTCCAAAACAAAATATTTATTGGGTGAATACTAGGAACTAGGAAATAAAACTTTTTGTTGTTGAGAACTAGGAACATCAATGCCCATAATGTTGTTCTTTATATCCTTAAAAATCTAGGCCAATAGACTTTTGTGCAAAGCAACATCCTCTATTAGAGAATTAATTTTATTCTGGAAATTGGTAGCCAAAAAAACATCATCATCTCCCATCTTCCTTTTACCCATTCTATGCTCTTCCAGATGCACAACGTTCTACTTCAAATCAGTATTTCTAGCAATAAACTCATAATCCTCTTTGGGATTGTGAATTGACAACCCTAGTTCTTCTTCCTCCTCTGAATCAACCAACTTGTCTTTGTTAGCCTCAAAGTTTGACACAACAAAAGCTTTGGTTTTCTTAACAACATATTTGGATGAAGTGGAAACATGGGATTTAACTAGGATCTTGATGGAAATGGTTTTGATAGCAAGACTTTTCCCCTTACCCTTGGAGGTAGATTTAAGCACACTTGAGGGGTCCATTAGTTTGACAATATAAGAGGGACCAACATCAAGTGATTTTAAATAATAATATATAAACAATTTGAGGGCTTGGTGATGAGGAAGAGGGCATTTCCAAGGTGCATTTCATTAACAAAGTGCTCCAAAGACATTAGCAGCTAAAAAGGAATGGAAACTGAAATATTGTGTTGAAAGTGATTTAAAAGATCAAAGTGATATGAAAACATGAGTCCATACCTTCCATCCAAAGTAACATACTTCATAAATTACCATGCCACTTCAGGGTAGGAATTAGGCAACGCTTCCTGAAAGTAACCCCTTGATATGGCACAAGTACCTCACCAAGCTTATGGAATTGTTGCATCTCTTCATCCTTTTCTTTTTAATGCCTGTAATACTTTCTCCCATGAGTGCTCATACCCATGACTTGGGCGATGAGCTCTTCAATGAAAATAATGGTAACATCCTTCATCATTATGATATGGGAATTCTAACCATGAGCAAAATATAGAGAAATGTGGGTGTTATGGACACTTCATTTTAACCACTTCCATGTCTAAACTGCATTTGAAATGACTTTTTGTAATCATATACAGTTTAACTAGAAATATCTAACTGTACTTAATTTACCCTTACAATTATCATTTTAATATTAAAATTATAATGATACATCCTTAATTGGGGTAATGTATCATCTTGCATCATTTATCTTATTAAGTACATCTTAAATTAAATCAATCTTTTATAAATATTTTCGCAGGCTAATTAAGTGAATACTTAATTGACAAAGAAACATTAACATTTTTAACTTTTTTTCTAATTACCAATTAATCACCTTAATTAATTATCCTAATCATTCTTCTATTGAAAAAATCTATAAAACCTCATGGACAATAAAAATTAAAGACTACCCAAAAAAAAAAAAAAAATTGAGAGAAAGCACAAATCTAAATTCATCTCTATCCTAAATTAATTATTTTTTAGAAGCTCCCAAATAACAACAAAAGTTCCCACAATGATAATCATGAACTCAATAATTCCTTATTAAATAAAACTCCTAAATCTTAGCAAAATAAAGAATTAAAAAAGCTTTTTTATGCATTCAAAATTAAAATCTAGGTAGAATGAAAATAACAATAATAATGTTACACATGGAAAGCAAACATTCAAATACCTAGCTCGTTGAATATTGAACTTTTTATCTCATTTTATGAATATACGATAAAAATAAGGTATTTCAAATGGCTTTGGCCCATAATTTTGTGGAAAAAAGAGTTAAATTTGAATAAGTGACCATGATCAAGGAGAAGTTATGTTTTCGGGTTTTTCCCATTACATGTATGGATCTACAGGGTTAAGCTCAAAATATAGATGGTGAACCATATAGTAGTGAAGGATGAAATGGTTTTTTTATAACTTGTCAAAAGTAAAATTATTGAAGTTTTATTTTTAAAAAAATTATATATTTTATGCATGGACATGTGGTCTATGTGGAAGGTAATATTTTTTCAATAATATTGTTTAATTTAAGACTTCATTTTGAATGGTGTTTGCTTTGAAAAACTCATTCCAACAAGTACTATAATGCTAGTAAATTAGGAGAGAATGGTTATAGATTCATAAAACTATTCATGTCTAAGTTTTAACTTCAACATATGCTCTTCAATGGAAACGTTAATGTATGAGTATTTTGAATTGTTGGAATTAAACTAGTATTAACTCTGTTAATGGGTAGAAATATTAATTCTGTGAAACTAAAAAACAAAGATGGACAAAGGATAAAATTACAATTATACTGGAATATATTGTTCAAGATGAATCTTTGGTGAGGCCCTTAAAATGAAAATGCCTCCAACACAATAAAAATTGAACAAATTTTAGAGTTTCGTTGACCATGGTCAATCTAATATATTCCCTCCTATTTAAAATAAGCCAACAGTCTTCTCAAATAAGAAAGAGAAAGCTACACATTTTTTTTGAATAAATATTTATTAAAAAATTGGTTTATTAATGAAATTATTTAATTTACAAATAATTTATTAAAAATTAACTCCTATCGAATATAAAAATTTAACATAAAAAAACCTAAATTCGAATCCTAAATAAATTTAGTAAAATAAATATTCTTCAAAAAGCGAAACATATTTTATTATTAAAATAACAAAAAATTCAAATCCTAAATAAAATATTTTCAACATATCCAAATTATGGGGATTTGAATTACATGTTTTGACTCATTCAACCTCGTATCCACTCAATCTCCTTATTTCTTTCAAAATAATTACAAAGGTCCCACGTCCACTAAATGTTATCCACCAACCCACTTCGAAGATAAGATTGGCGTACGTGTGACAATGAAGGCTTTGGACATTTATACCCATCACCATCCCTATGTAGATTAGATTAGGTGAAGTTTATTTATACTTTTTAGATTACTAATACTGCAAATAATAGTAGATTATTTTATTAGAATATTGAATTGGTTTTTTAAATTTATTATTTTTTAATTATTTATTGTCGATTTTGAAGAAGGATGAGTTTATCATGGAATTAATTAATAAAATGTGTTTTTTCGTGAAAATTGATGGAAGCTTGTTGTTTAATAGATTTATGCAAGTTTGTACCTTTATTGACATTTCAAAACCTTTTTTTCATTCGGTGGCTTTGTCCTCTTCTAAGGGTAGGTGGACACATTACCTCAACTATAAAGGGCTTCCATTCTATTGTTTCAGATGCAACCGCCTGGGCAATAAGGTTACAATGTGTTCGTCTGTGATTTGTTCATTTTTTCTTTCCTCCTCTCTGCTTGTTTGGAATAAGGAGGGTCCTCCTAGTTAGGACTTCACAGAGAACAATCTAGTTTTGGCTCCCCCCACGGCCTTTTCCCCCTTTCCACGTTGAACCTTCCTCCCCTTCTCGGCTTATTTCCCTTTCATGGCCCATCCCTTCCCTTATGCCCACCCCCTCTCTCCTACTTTTCTGCCTCCCTCAAAATTGTCCCTTCCCCTCGAGTTACCCCACTTTTGTTGCCCATCCCTTCTCTTTCATTGTCCCCCCTCTCCCCTGCTAGTGTCCCTCCCCCTAAGCGAGGCAGGAAACTCAAAGTTGATGTGGGCACCACCACAAAAAAAAAAGGAAGATGCTTTGAGGCAGAAATGTTGGGGATGGAGGCAGAAGAATTGGTAAGAGATGGATCCCAATGGATGATGAAGAATTGGTAAGAGAAGACAGGGCCTAACATGTAGTTGAGGTTTGTAACACTCTTGTTGTGCTTTGTTTGGTCAGCTTCCGCTCTTGTTTTGTTATTTCTGCATTCTTTCTTGGTAGATTAGTTGAAGTTTTATTATTGGATCTTGGTTCCCTCTTTGTGTTTTTTGCTATCCATAAGTAGAGGATTGGTGACCTATTGTTATTTTTTGCCTCTTCAAAGCAGAGGTATGGTTCCCTTATGAGTGGGGTTTTTTCATTCTTGGTGAATGTTTATGTTTTTTTGTTGATTTCACATTTTTGTTTGTTTTGGAGAGTGGGCCTCTTGTTGTGCCCTAGTACCAGTTCATAGCTCCAGTCAAAAGCGTTCACCCTATCAAATAAAAAAATAAGAGCCTTTCTTTTGGACATTTCAGTCATATGTGGCTTCTTTGTCTTGTTATGTTAAAATTTCTTATCATTTGTAGTTTTAAAGTTTAGAGAAATATTTGTCAAAGAATCTACAAAGGTTGATGTATCAGGGAAAATAGATAGAAATTTTTAGCAAAAATGTCTATGTTGGTGATAAAATGATATTTAAAGAGAATTTATTTATAATTGAGTGTTTGTTCCCAAGTAAATTGATTATGTCAAAAGTTTTTTTTTTAAAGGAAGTAGTAGGCTAGTGTGCATATGGACACAAATTCAAACATAAGATGTGTATTTTTTAGTCCTTATTACTCCTTATATGGTGATGAAATCATGAGTGAATTTTTACTCTTTTCAAATAATATCCATTCTATAGTTTGAAGGGTAATGTGTATAACTTGATCCACATAGGTACATACTCCATTTTTTTCATGTTTGGTTTGAATCTATATGTCCACTATTAAAGATATAAGCCAACATTAAAACCCTTATAAAAATAAGGTTCAGTCTTAAGAACTTTTTGTCGATATTTTAAGCTAGTGAAGTTAATATAAAAGTATATTATCTTGATACTAAGAGTGAATTTAGCTTGAGGCTTTATTGTTTGTCGAATCTAGACAAGGAGATAACCCCTTAGTAGTTAATATTATTAAATTTATAAAATTATATGAGAGATTTGATAAATCACTTCCTTAATGATTTTATCATTGAAAGGCAAGTAATAAATTAGTGTCTTTTTAAATTTGGTAAGCCATGAACTCCATGTTCTTTGTTAAAAACATATTGCATCCATAAAAAGTTGTGCACCTTTATGCTTGAAGGATTATACATAAAAAGTTGTGCACCTTTATGCTTGAAGGATTATCCATAAAAAGTTGTGCATCTTTATGTTTGAAGGATTATACCTTTTTTATTAGAAAGAGCCAACTTATAATTTGTGATTTGTGAATAAAAATATGTTTTAGACAGAGTCTTCAATAATCTATCATGAAAGAAAATGCTTAAATCTTTCTATAATAAATAATTAAAAAATTAAGTTGCAACTTTAAACATAAATAGATTTAAAAATTATAATCAAGGTATATATGAAATGACCAAAATTGATGTTATAAATACAAAGATGAAATACATCAATTTATAATGCAAGTGCCAACATACAAAATAACCTTTTTAAAACTCAATTTTAATTTTATTATTACATTTAAGATAAGATTGTTCAACTTACTTCCATCACTAAAATAAATATTAATTAAATACATAAATACAAATAAATAAGTTGACATTTAAAATAATTTCATATCATAAATATATAAAAATTAAGTTTTTCAATTATACATGTTAATCCAATTAATTATAAAATTATTGCTATACTCTAATTTCATATATTAATTTTTAAAATTAATTCATATTTACATATGTTTTTACTTATTACTATTTTTTTAAACACATTATTTTTTAATAAAATAATAATATTATATTAATATAATAAAAACATTATTTTTTAATATAATCTTGTGAATGAAAAGTCTCATATATTTAAATTTATGATCTTCAATTGCATTTAGCACTAATATTTGGGAAAACAGGACGATCATAAAATATTATACAATACAATATAATATAATTATTATATTGTATTAATATGACTAGTATTTAAAAAAGGAGACAATGATATTTATAATGTTTTATTTTGGAAATATTGTTGAGTAGGTGAGAAGGTGATGTGTTGGGAGTGATGTCTTTCACTTTAATTTGTAGTGCAAAAATTGTGTGTTTGTTTCTTGCAAAGCATCTAACATAATCATAAAAATAATTATATGATTATGAAATGTATTATGTATTTTAAAAAAAAAAAATATTAGATGTCTTTGTCAATTGAGATATTATGAAGGTTTGTGTTTATATTTTATTTATTTTTCAATTGTTTGATATCATTTTATATATTAATAAGGTTTTAATTTGAATTTAGGTATTTTTATATATATTTTAGTGTATTTAGATATTTAAAATTTATTTGAAAAAATATTTATCATTAAATGTTATATTGATTTATTGAAAATTTATATAAAAAAAAGAAAAATCAAAAAAATATTTTAGAAAGCATTCATTGTTTGTAGCATTAAAGTTCATGGTAACAATATATTGTAGTATACTAGTTTCTCTGACTGAAGAATTATCACAATTGTTAGTGTTTTTAAATTCATTATATATTATTGAGAGATCAGACAAATATCAAGGAATCTCAACTTTTATTTGGTGTAACATTGTCCTCAAAATACATCATTTTCCTTATCATTTTCAAGATTACTTGCTCAATGAGAGTTTAGAAAAGAAGTACAATTTATTAGTAATTGGTATAAAGTTTCAACAAACTGAATGAAATTTATGGAGCCCCAAATTTAACGAATGTAGTTGTAAAAAATATTTATACCTACCTAACATTTCCCCTAATCATATTATCTATAATTCTAACCATAAACGAAACTTAATGATTTGAACAAAGTTATTTGACATGACTTTTAAAGTTTCTCAAAATTTTCCATAAAATTCTAATTTATGTTATGAAATTTTGACAAATTTCTTTAAATCTCTCAAATAATAAGATACTTCTTAAAACCTTCTTTTTATCATTTCTTTATTTGATTTTGTAATATTCATTAAATCTAATTTATTATTTTATATATGTTTAAACTTAGTTAAATATTATTATACATTTGTCTTACAATTAAAATCTATTTATTAGTAATATGAAATGAGAGATACCTATAAAAGCATGATCATACTATGTATATTTAATTACAATTAAAAATCTATATTGTGTATGTTAAGAAACCATACATTCTATAATTATGTAAAAATAATAGAATATAATCACAAAGATAATTAAATAAACAAATCTTCAACATGTATGAGACAAAATACATGATTTATGTGATAAAATTTTAACAAGTTACGAAAATATTTACAGTGCAAAATATCAAGCTTTATTAATTCTAAGATGAACAGATTACATGTGAACTCGTTGTGTAGATTACATACAAACTCCACAAAGATAAATACACTTAACTAGAAAAACACTGTTAGGATTCCTCCTAAAAAAAGAGTGAAAAAACACTATTAGGACTTTTCTTCTAAAAATACATTATGAGAGAATTCATCTTCCTAAAAATAAGGGTTTGATTCCTTGATTTTTTTACTTCTAAAATATGATTATGTATCGAATACTTATTTGCCTTCAATGTAATAGACATTATCTCTTCTATTTTTTTTTTCAGACTCGTGAAATGAAGCCTTTTTGACCTAAAAATGGACAAAGATCAAATTATCATAATATTTACAACCTATTCTAAGTACTAAATAACCGAATAATATAGTTCAAAATCAACAAAATCAATTGACATCTTTGTATTTATCCCATGTCTCCTCTACTAACTTTTTTACATATTCAAGGTTATCACACATTAAAATATTATCAAATAAAAATCTTGACTTGACAGGTGGTTCAAGTAAACATAGATCATTAAATGAAGCCAAAAATTATCAAATGCAACTAAGTTACTACAAGAAAATTGAGTTAAAAACTTAATAAATGAAACGAATACAAACATACCATAACTTAATTCCAAGATGACTCAAATTGGGGTATATGTATAACTTAAGGATCATCTTTGAAATCTATTCACAACAATTTATTTGTAAATAATTTCGAATCTATGATAAAGAAGAAGAATGTGGGAGATCAAAATAATTTAAAGTAATGCCCAAATTCATAATGATAAAATTTGATTAAAAATAAATAGATACCAGAATTCTCAATCATTAGAGCCTTCCATTTGCCTTTGAAGTTTGGATTCATGATTTATAATTTGTTATTACATGCATTATCATAAGGAACCATGACTAATCATAGGTATAAGCATTGAAAATAGTAAGAATGAAGTAGGCTATTAATAATGTTATAATATCAATAGTTGACATTGTTTCTTCCATCTACTTTGGGCTTATAGAGACCTTTGTATTATATACACCTCTCCCTAGAACCCCCTATGATAATAGTGTGGGGGCGTTGCCCCTCCACACCTCCTCTTGTAAAAGTGGGTTATAAATCATGTTCTAAAAGGATTCAAAATTTAACTTTGTTGTTAAACATGTTGGGTGAATATTTTATCAACCAGCTAACTGGTGAGCAAAATAGGTCTCTTCAACCACAACATAGGGAGATTAGTCGGCCAGGTGTGCAGGTTTACTACATCAACATGGGACAAATCTCTCCTCTCATCAAGGGGAGGTTCCCTATAAGTATGAGACGCTATATACTATATATATAAGCTAAAAATAACACTCAAGGGTAGGACAACACCATCCATCTCTCTTTTTTTAGAGACGATTTTCACAAACAAAGGAGAAAATCTTGGTGAAGACACTGAAGGCACTTCTCTTCTTTCAGAAGTGTTCTTACAGGAAACAACAGGAGTTCTTTCAGGTAGTGACAAGTAACTGGTAACCAAAGGCGTAGTAACCAGTAGACTGAGATGTAGCACAAAGTCTCCACCTCGACTGCCCAAGAGTGAAATACGAAGGACAATGAGGGCACAAAGTCATCCCAAGGTCCTTTACACAGGAATAGAAAATAAACACACACTGAAGACAACTATGATAACACAAAGTCTGAAAGTAACTGGCGTCAGGACACCTTCCTGATTACTTCCACTAGTTCTGCTTGTTAGATCAAATAAACAAGAATGCTCCTAGGAAACAGACATAAGAACAATTTCCTAAAATAGCACAAGTTATAACAACACAAAGTCTGCAAGTAACTTGCTTTCTCATTCAGATAAAATAATATGAACAACAATCTGAGCTCAAAGTCTCAGTAATGCCTTTCAATTTGGACAGAGTTTTGCTTCTGTATTGGGAAGATCTCCCTTAAAATGACATAAGAGAATACAATATATAACAGCCAAGAAGGCTTGGCACTTTGTTCCATGGAATGGCCCATGATGTGCATTCAATGCCTTGAATGCATTTTTAGTTCTGTCAGGGGGGACCATGATGGAATAGGGCAGCTGTCTTAACTATGGTGTGTCGATTCATCTCAAATGTCTTCTCTTGGGTGTGGATCATCTGGTGTCTGCGTAGCTATCCAATTTGTCTTTACTCCAAGGGAGATAAATAGGTTGTGTCTTCAATGTTTGCCAGTCAAAATATCTACTTTGTAGACTGTTCCACCCACTATAATAACTACTGTGTAGATATTTTAGCCTCTCCTTCTTTTTGCTGTGATTTGAGCCCTCAGGCTATCTTTTCTCCTTTCTGATTCCTTTGGTTCTTCCTCTCGATGGTTCTTCCTTTGGCCTTGAAAGTCTTTGAATGCATTCGGGTCCGTGCTTAAGCCTACAAATATCAACAACTGTTTCATTACCATAAATTTGATGTGTTCGAGTCCGTCATCATTTGAAAGCCAACGACTAGTTGGTTGCCCTAAATTTGATGGTTGCAGGCCCGTCATCCTCCTTAGCAATTCCTTTGTGTCTTTCCTACTTGCTTTGGCCACTTTTCGCTGATCTTAGCAAGTGACACATGGCATTTTCCACTGTGAAATAGGCAAGGACACTTGGTGGCTTCCGCTGAGTTATAAAGGACAAGTGGTGACTTCCACTACTTTTTAAAAACACATATTAAAACCTTCCACAATTGCCACATGGCGCCCTCCGTAGAAGTCTGAGAGAAGCTTATTGAAAGAAGCTTTATAATAAACTTGAAATGCGGATGCAGACACTTGTCGTGCTCCACTGAGTTTTAACGGGACACGCGACATGTTCTGTGAAGCTTTAGATACCTTTTGAGAGTCCTGTAGAAGATGACATGTGGTGTCTTCCATCGAGCTCCTAGAAACACTGTAGAAACATTTGGGGCTCATTTGGATTCATGCAGACGATGACACTTGTCACGCTCTATTTATTTTACAAGGGACACGTGGCACGTTCCACTATTTTTAGAAACAAATTATAATGTGTCTCGGTAGATGACACCTGGCAGCTTCCACTCTCAGGATTTTTCCTTTTGGGCCCTCCTTTGAACCATTTGAACCGTTGAACCCATTTTTTTCTTATAGAGTCTATAGATTCAAGTTTGTAGAACTGGGGGAGTCCATAGAAATGAGTTAGTGGATTTCCTACCTATAAAGTTCGTAGTTTTGAGGCTTTGAAGTCTGTAGAAACTGAGTCTATAGAGATGAACTTGTAGAGTCCATAGAAAACTGAAAAAACTTTAAAAAATAAAGAACTTGAATGCTCAGAACAATTTTTAAAAATTGAAAAGAGGATTTTGGTCTGTTTAGGACCAAAATAGTCATATGTTGTCCCAAAAATGAGTGACATTTTTTGGAGACAACATCTGGTTCTAGTTTGGGAACTTCCTTCAGTTGAAAACTTGAAACAACTGAGGGGAGTAGAAACCAGAGTCTCCAGTGCCTTTGAAGTATGCCATTGGGATATGGAGTCATGCAACCAAAAAGAAAGGCTCCAAAAAATGAAAATGAATGACACAAAGTAGAAACAAAGACTATACAAATATACATATGTAAAAGTGAACTTATTTGATACTTTAAGAGTTGAAGTGCTTCAGATGATGCCCATTGTGAGGCAGAGAAAAGGGTGTGCCATCTTGATACCTCAACAGGAAACTATTTTCACCATTTAGCTGATGAATAGTAAAAGGGCCTCTCCAAAGGGAATCAAACTTCCCATGCATCCCCTTTGGTTCTCTCCTCTTATCCTATAGGAGGACTTGATCTCCAATCTGGAAATCATGGTTCTTTATTTTTTGGTCGAAGAGCCTCTTCACCAGACTTTGATGGGCAGTAATTTGTCTACCACCATGGTTCTCTGCTCATCTAACTCAGTCAGGCACATGATCCTCTTATCAATGGAGCTTTCATATGTCTGATCTTTAATTACCTTAGCCAATTTCAATGCTTATAATTTTAGGGTGATTGGTATCTCAGCATTGAGTCCATAAAGAAGTTGGAAAGGAGACATACCAATTGCTCTCTTTGGTGTAATTCTGTCTGCCCATAGAGCATCAACCAATACTTTATGCCATGTCCTTTGCTTATCATCCACCAACTTCTTGATGATAGTCACCAGGTTCTTATTGCTAGATTCAACTTGTCCATTCCCTTGTGGAAAGTAATCAGAAGAGTGGGAGAGTGTAATCCCATAGTAGAAAAAGAATTGAGTAATCTCTTGGGAAGTGAAACAAGCTACATTGTCAGTGACAATCTTGGTTGGGACCTCAAACCTAAAAATGATGTTCTCTTTGAGAAAATTGCACACTACTTCTGAAGTAACATGTTTAGTTGGGATAGCTTCCACCCACTTGGTGAAGTAATCTATTGCTGTGAGGACATAATCATGTCTAGCACTAGAAGATGGGTTTACAACACCAATGAAATCAATTCCCCATTGCTGAAATGGCTCCTCTATGACCACTGGCTTGAGAGGCAGGGTAGCTAACTTGGGTCTCCCAATAAACTGCTGGCATAGCTCACATTTCCTTACCCACTTGTATGCATCTTAAAAGAGAGTTGGCCAGTAATACCTAGCTCATAGAATTTTATGAGCAGTTATAGGAGCAGAGAAATGTCCTCCACAGGCCAAATTGTGGAAGGAATTCAGAAGTTGGTTCTGCTACTCTTTGTCCACGCAGTGAAGGAATACTCCATCAAGGCTCCTCTTGAACAGGCTGTTGTCCCAGAGGACAAAATTGACAGCTTTCAACTTGATAGTCCTCCTTTCTTTATAAGATAGGTGAGTAGGACACTCACCATAAGTAAGAAAATGAGAAATACCTGAATACCACTCATTTATAGTGGAGACAAAGAGGATTGTTGGAGTGTCTTCTTCTTTTGATTCTTCATGCTCTATTTGTTCTGATTTGTTATCAGTAATTAATTGGCATAGGCCCTTTCCTCATACCAGATTTGTTAGCTTGATGAATAGATCAAACTCCTAGATTTTAGAAATCCAATTGCCTCTTTTGGTCCCAAACTCTTGCTGAGTTAGAATGGATTTAACTGTGGTATCAGGAACCAAGACAGTAGTGTGTGAATTCAAGATGTAGAAGCAGAAATGCTTGACTGCCTTCACCACTACATAAGCATGCTTCTCCATGTTTGAGTACTTCAGATCATGAGCTTTGAGAGGATATCTCATGAAGGAAATGAGAGATTCCATACCTTCTTTATTCTGTTGAACTAGAATTGCTGAAAGCGTATGTTCAAAAGCATGACTATACATGGTGAAATCCTTGTTATAATCTGGACATACCAGAATTGGGGCGTGGGCAATAGCTGTCTTTATATCCTCAAATGTTGACTTGCCTTCTTCAGTCCAGCTAAATGTGGCCTTTCCCTTCATCATGTTTACTATATGCCTAGTCTTCTCAACAAACTCTGGGATGAACCTTCATAAGAAATTCACCTTTCCAAAGAAAGAGTGAATAACAATCTTACTGGTGGGCAAGGTAAGCTCTTGAATAGACTTGACTCTGTCTGAGTCAATATTTATGCCTCCTTTGGACATAATGTGTCTGAGAAGTTTCCCCTCTATTACTCCAAAAAATTACTTCTTAGGGTTTAAGAAAATGCAATTTTGGCGGCAATGTTTCAACACTTATTGCAAGTGGCGTATATGATCTGGGCAATGCTTAGAGAAGATGGTCAAGTCATCAAGATAAAATACAATGAACTTACCCATCTCATCCTTGAAAGTAAGGTCCATTTCTCTCTGAAAGGTGGCACCATCATTTACCAAACCAAAAGGCATCCTTCCATATGCAAACGTGCCCCAAGGTGTGGTGAAAGCGGTCTTGTGCTAGTCTGCCTCACCAACTTCAACTTGATTATATCTTGAGAAGCCGTCTAGCATTGATAACATCTCTGAACCAGTCACTATTTGAAGCACTTGGTCCATGATAGGTAGAGGGTAGTTATCCTTCAAGGATGACTGATTCAAGTTCCTAAAATCCACATAAAGGTGAATTTTGCCATTCTTCTTCCTTACAGGCACTATATTTGCAATCCATGTGGAATGATGGATTGGAAATATTATCCTAGCATTCAATATTTTTTGTATCTCATAAAAAATGGTACCTAATATCTTCAAATTATACTACCTAGATTTTTGCTTGTAAGGCACCGAGTTAGCCTTGAGAGGAATGTCATGGAAAATTTTATTAGGCCTGAGTGACTTCAGGTCATCATAGGAGTATGCTAAGACATCCATGTACTGGCTGAGTAAAGTAGTGAAATTGAACCTCTCCTCAAGAGTATTGCATTTTCCAATGTTCACCATCTTGGGATCTTCCTTGGTACCCAGATTTACTTGATCAAACTCTTGGGAGGAACTTGAATCTATTTGCTGCCGTTTGATGAATCTGTCATGCTTATCAAATAGCTTCTCTAGGGAAACCAAGTCTTTTAGGATTTTATTACCCTTAAGTTGCAAGAATTCTTCATCTGGGCTTGAACTTGATTCAGGAGCAGGTTCAAGTTGCTTAGGCTTACTACCTTCGAAATGTAGCCATTCAAAGCTATCCTTTTACCCCAAGAAGGCAATGATTTGGTCATCATTTTTAAACACTTGCCAATGACTGGCATTATTAGGCACACTTGGTTGAAAGACCAGTTCAATAGTGTACCTATCTCTTTTGAAGTCTGGGTGAGGAACTAATAGAGCTGTTGAAATGGCCAGTGCATCAGCACGGTCATTAAATTCTCTAGGAATAGCAGAGATGCTGAAAGCGTCAAAGCTTTCAATTTGGTCCCAGACTAGATTACGATAGTGGTGCAATCTTTCGTTCTTGGTTTGATACAAGTTTTTCACCTGACAAACCACCTGTATAGCATCTCCTTTGACATGAAGGAGTTTGATGCCTTTGTCTTAGGCAGCCCTCAATCCAAGCAATAGAGATTCATACTCAGCTGTGTTATTAGTATTGCTAAACTATAACTTGTATGACAAAGGAAAAATATCTCCTTGAAGAGATATCAACACAAGCCTGGCTCCTGAATTGGTAGAGGAGCAGCTGCCATCAAATTCAAGAATCCATACCTCATTAGACACTGCTTTTAATTTGGATTCTTCTTCATTCAAAGGTGGAGATCCTTCCACATTGGCGTTGCACTCCACCAATTCTCCAGCTGTTCTAGCTGAATACATTTCTAGGTTGTCACCTGTAAGAGCTTCATTAGATGCCTCGCAAACTTCATCCATGGATAGAAAGTAGTTACCCATGCCTGAAGACTCAAACATAATTTGAGATTCAGGTGCCGAGGTCTGGGTAACCACATATTTCACTTTTTTTCAGGGAGCAACCTCTTCATAACACCCTTGACTGGAATCTTTGCTTCGGATAGGTCCGTGTTCAATTCACCTCCAATGTCCTTGCAAAAGTTTTGTCTAAGAAGGATGTTGTATGAAGCTGAGACGTTAACCACCAAGACAATCATCTTAATTCTTTTGTCTAGAAAGGCTGCAAATACAAATTGAGCATCCTTGATTTGTCCCAGTAGAGGTACGTGCTTGTTCTCCATTGAGAAGCATCTACCAAATGTTTTGATTAATGTGAGGCCAAGGGATTCAACCACTTTGGTAGGCATGACATTGTTTGAAGCTCCACAATTAATGATGCAATTGTGTAGTTGATGTCTATTTATCAGCAATGAGACATAGAAAGGTTCAATCCTACCAGGAGCAGCAGGAGGAGTGATGACAAGGTTGTTCTTAGTGGGTGCATTCTTTGGGGAATCACGAGTCACCTTGAGAATTGCTTGTCCTATAGGGATGTTTTGGTTTTTCACACATTGAACCAATTTATCTAATTGCTTAGGATGGGACTGCAAAATTTCAAATTCAGACATTTTAATTTTGGTTTTCTTTATGTGATTAGTTATGTCAAATGTCTAGAATGAGCTAGGAGCAGAGGATGGGAGTTCATCCTTTTGATTTTTGGGAGGAGGAAAATTGGACTACAAATTTGAAGTAGAAGGCATAGGGATGTTCGGTAGGCTTACCTTTATTTCAGTCACCGGGTCCTTTAGATGGAAAGGAAGAGTGGATCCCCACTTAGCAATTGAAATTGCTGGTTGAGGTCATTCCTCTGCTTTCTCTTTATCAGCTGGTTGAGCTGATTGATTCTTGGACCGAGTGAATACAACATATGATCCCTCAGCTGCTTTTCCTTCACTTTTGGGTTCATCCTGATAATTTAAGAAACTAATATTGGAGTCACCAGCTAATTATTCTTCTTCCTCAGTGAAGAGATTAGCGTCATCTTCAGGACTCAACTCAGGCTGGAATGAGAAATTCGATTCAGCTTCAAAATATCCAACCACTGAGTTAGTTGGGGGTGCTTCAATGGCAAGGTTATTCCTCTAAGGGGGAGGAAGATGATTGGTTTGCCCTTGATTTTTGGTAGCATTAATTTGGTAAGATTGATTAGGGAATGTCCTCCTTGGTACATCTCTGTACGAAGGAGCAGAGGTCATCCCTTGTGCCATTTGTTTCTTGAGGGCCAACAATTCATTTGCTAGCTTCTGCACCATTGGATAAGTGGTGGCTGAAGGTAGGTATTTAGAGTAAGATGAAGATGATTTACCTCTATTTAGATCCCTCTTTATCTTCCATGCCAAGATAAGGTCATCTTCTACTTCAGTAGCCAAGTCTTGAGTAGCTTCAAGATCTATGTGGCCAGCACGCCTTAGCAAAAAAATCACTTCAGGCAATTGTAAGTTGATGAAGAAGCATTTGAAGTTTTTAGGTGTTGGCTGAGCAATTACAGGAATCTGATTCCTCAGCTTATCAAACTTTGCAATGAAGTCCCTCATAGGTTCATGAGGTTCCTTCTTCATCTATGTGAGCTGGGCCAGCAAGGCATGTGCATCTTCTACAAGCTTGAACTTGGCTTCAAATTTAGCTTTAAGTGTGTCCCAGTTAGTCACTGATCTAGCTTGCAGATGGTAGAATCAGTCTGTAGCAGCACCTTGTAGTGTTTCCATGAAAAGCCTGACTGCTACGTCTTCAAATTCCACTCCTATTATGCCACAAGCTATGCTGAAGGCTGCAATATGTTCATCAGGGTGAAATCTCCCATCACCAAAGAATTTGGGGAAGTTCTTTCTTGAGCTACGTGGAAGTTCATGTAGAGGTGGAGTAAGATTAAGTGGGCCAAATGAGTTACCCCAAGGGCCTTGAACTGCCATGATGGGATTATGGAAAAGGGGAGAACAAATCTAGGCAGTGTATTTATAGGCAAAGCTCTACTAACAATAGAAAAGGAAGCTCTGCCTTGTGTTGGTGTCCTAGTATGGGTAGGAGGAACACTCCTAGATCTTTGAACTTGAAGTTGGGGAGGGAATAGGTCAAAATTTTCCTGCTGCACCAACTCAAAAATAGGATCAACAACACCTTGGGCTCTCTGGCTTCTAGTATAGCGTGGAGTTGCCAGATTGTAGACAAAAATGGGAAAGAATTGTCCCTACTTTAGCTTGAAGCTTGAGGCTTCAAACTACGCGTTCTATCCCAACAGCTCTAGTTTTGTAGACCAGATAATATAATGGAGATAGAGGAAGATGGTAAGGCTATAATGATAATGGGTAAGACACAGAACGGAGTCGCCAAAGTCTATAATGGATAAGGGTAGGGACTGCTTCAATCTAAAACTTGAGGCTTCAAATTACACGTAACATCCCCAGTAGAGTCACCAAAAATTGTTGGGTGAATATTTTGTCAACCAGCTAACTAGTGAGAAAAATAGGTCTCTTCAACCACATCATAGGGAGATTGGTCGGCCAGGTGTGTAGGTTTACTACATCAACATGGGACAAATATCTCCTCTCATCGAGGGGAGGTTCCCTATAAGTATGAGACGCTATATACTATATATATAAGCTAAAAATAACACTCAGGGGTAGGACAACACCATCCATCTCTCTTTTTTTAGAGATGATTTTCACAAACAAAGGAGAAAATATTGGTGAAGACACTGAAGGCACTTCTCTTCTTTCAGAAGTGTTCTTATAGGAAACAACAGGAGTTCTTTCAGGTAGTGACAAGTAATTGGTAACCAAAGGCGTAGTAACCAGTAGACTGAGATGTATCACAAAGTCTCCACCTCGACTGCCCAAAAGTGAAATATGAAGGACAATGAGGGCACAAAGTAATCACAAGGTCCTTTACATAGGAACATAAAATAAACACACACTAAAGACAACTATGACAACACAAAGTCTAAAAGTAACTGGCTTCAGGACACCTTCCTGATTACTTCCACTAGTTCTGCTTGTTAGATCAAATAAACAAGAATGCTCCTAGGAAACAGACATAAGAACAATTTCCTAAAATAGCACAAGTTATAACAGCACAAAGTCTACAAGTAACTTGTTATCTCATTCAGATAAAATAATATGAACAACAATCTGAGCTCAAAGTCTCAGTAATGCCTTTCAATTTGGACAGAGTTTTGCTTCTATATTGGGAAGATCTCCCTTAAAATGACATAAGAGAATACAATATATAGCAGCCAAGAAGGCTTGGCACTTTGTTCCATGGAATGGCCCATGCTGTGCATTCAATGTCTTGAATGCATTTTCAATTCTGTCAGGGGGGACCAAGCTGGAACAAGGCGGCTGTCTTAACTATGGCATGTCAATTCATCTCAAATGTCTTCTCCTGGGTCTATATCATATGGTATTTGCGCAGCTGTCCAATTTGTCTTTACTCCAAGGGAGATAAATAGGCCATGTCTTCAATGTTTTCCAGTCAAAATATCTACTTTATAGACTGTTCCACCTACTGGAATAACTACTGTGTAGATATTTTAGCCTCTCCCTCTTTCTGCTATGATTTGAGCCCTCGGGCTATCTTTTCTCCTTTTTGATTCCTTTGGTTCTTCCTCTCAGTGGTTCTTCCTCTCACCCTAAAAGTCTTTGAATGCTTTCAGGTTCATGCTTAAGCCTGCAAAGATCAACAGCTGTTTCATTTCCACAAATTTGATGTGTTTAGGTCTGTCATCATTTGAAAGCCAACGGCTAGTTGGTTGCCCTGAATTTGATGGCTGCGGTCCTGTCATCTTCCTTAGCAATTCCTTCGTGTCTTTCCTGCTTGCTTTGGCCACTTTCCGCTGATCTCAACAAGTGACACGTGGCATTTTCCACTGTGAAATAGGTGAGGACACTTGGCAGCTTCCGCTGAGTTACAAAGGACAAGTGATGACTTTCGTTGCTTTTTAGAAACACATATTAAAACCTTCCACAGTTGCCATGTGGCACCCTCCGCGGAACTCTGAGAGAAGCTTATTGAAAGAAGCTTTATAAGAAACTTGAAATGCAGACGTAGACACTTGTCACGTTCCGCTGAGTTTTAACATGACATGTGGCATGTTCCGTGAAGCTTTAGATACCTTTTGAGAGTCCTGCGAAAGATGACAAATGGCGGCTTCAACTAAGCTCCTAGAAACACTGTAGAAACATTTGGGACTCATTTGGATTCATGCGGAGAATGACACTTGTCGCACTCCATTTATTTTACAAGGGACACGTGGCATGTTCCCCTTTTTGTAGAAACAAATTATAATGTGTCTCGGCAGATGACACCTAGCAGCTTCCGCTCTCGGGCTTTTTCCTTTCGGGCCCTCCTTTGAGCCGTTTGAACCCGTTTAACCTGTTGAACCCGTTTATTTCATGCAGAGTCCGTAGATTCAAGTTTGTAGAACTGGGGGAGTCCATAGAAATGAGTTTGTGGATTTCCTACCTATAAAGTCCATAGTTTTGAGGCTTTGAAGTCCGTAGAAACTGAGTTTGTAGAGACGAACCTGCTGAGTCCGTAGAAAATTGAAAAAGCTTTGAAAAATGAAGAACTTGAATGCTCAGAACAATTTTTGAAAAGGGAAAAGAGGATTTTGGTCTGTGTAGGACCAAAATAGTCATGTGTTGTCCTAAAAATGAGTGACATTTTTTGGGGACAACAAAACATATCTAACAATTTATTTATTTTTTGATTTTATCTAACAAGAAACCTAATTCATATAAAATAATTTAAAAATATTTCTATAATATAAATAGATGGATCACAACTAGATTGTGACCGAGTTAACCATGACATATAGCCTTCCATCTATTTTGATCTACATGACATTCTTTGTAAGTTAGTGATGTTTAATCTAAATATTGATATTTTTTTCTTTTTGTCACTAGTTGATTAATTTACAAAGTAACATCTCTTTAGAATATGTTTTATTTTTAAGCTAATCTTTAATCTACAAAGTAACTATCTCTTTAGAAGATGCTTTATATTTAAGCTAATCTCTTTATTATCATCGTATTTAATTCAAGGATCATTTTTTTAGCTTTGCGACTTAATTTATGATACATTTAATTATATATTCATCATACATTTTTAATGGCATGTTTTTTCTATTGATTTGAATTTTGAATTCATCTATAACAAACTTATAATCTAATCTTATATGTAGATCCTTATAAATAGAATTTATTTTTATTATCAATATAATAATTAACTCCTAAAAACTACTTGAAAATGAGAAAAATAATTATTTTCAAAATACAATTCTATTTTTTATTAACTCAATATTAAAAGCTAACACAACTTATTTTATCTGATTAAACTTTATATCTTTTTTGTTGACTTAATTGACATGGGTGCTAATAAGATCAATCACATGGAAGTTGATTATTGCTAAACAATTACGAATTAATTTTTTTTAAGATAAGTTTTAAATTACTTTTCTTAATCTTTATGCAAATGAATTTGAAATATAAATCATTTATGATATTTGGCGTATAATTTTATATCTTAACCAGTTTGACTTATTTTTTTCATGATGATTTTGTAATGGAGAATAGGTCACCCTTATTACAAAGGGAGACTATCATCAGAAAGAGAAGACTAGATGCAGAACAATGACATATAAGAAAGAGAACATTGTTTCTAAAAGTAATAATGTAGCCACAAAAATGTTTCAAAAAAGAGATGTAACAAGAATAATCATGAAGCAAAGGTTTGTAGGAGTAGATTAAGGGTTTCTTGAAATATACAAGGGCGTTGCTAAATAAAATTGGCAAGCGTTTTATGATGTGGCAGAACAGAGCCTTGGTGGCTAGAAAACTAGGAGACGCTGCCAAACGTGGGCCAAAGTTAACCTTAAATTGGAGGTGGTTACCCAATTTTTACCCAAGCATCAAAGTCCTCTACATTTATAGATCGTTGTGTTGTAATTATTTTTTAAATATTATAGGTGCATAATCATTTCTATCTAATCCAATTCGAAATATTAATTTTTGTTTTATTTGGATGAAATTTTTATTTTTAGGGTGTCACAGTATTTTAGTACTTAGGGAGGAAATTTAATTTTTTTATTTTAAAATATTGGAAGAAGTGTTTATCAATATCTTATTTTGGCAATATTTTAAGGATTGTGTTAACCATCAAGTGCATTTTAATTTTAGTTGATGTGTTCGTGGGTCTCACAAACGTAGTCAACTCTCCTTGCTTTCCATTTCACCATCGTTCAATTAATGTCCTTTAATATTAGAGTGTAATGATGTTGGCCAAGAAAATAGAAAGTTAACATTAGTTGAATGCATTGTGCTCCCTAACCAAAAACATTAAAAGTTAAAAGTATACTCATACACCATTCCCCTATTCCATTTTGACATATGGAGGAGCATTACAAAGGAAGCAACATATTAGATTTGAAGGAACATTATATAGGAATCCCTTACCGTCTTTTTAGGAGCATCGCAGAGGAAGCCACTTATCATATTTACAAGTTGGTTACCCCACAATGAAAGGCATTGTCTGTTTTATTCAATCTCAAACCCTATGTGACATCCTAATCAAATGAAAACACATTAATGTTAAGTCTCTCATTTTACTACTCATGTCTATTTGAACTACCCCTGGATGCACATTATTCAGATAAATATTATTCCTATTATTTGTTTGAGGTTTTTTAAGCAAACATGCTTAAATTTTTTCAAAAATTGTAAAAAACCACAATTAATCCTCATCCTTCAAAAAATTAAATATGAAATATTAATATAACAATTAAATTATTGGAATATTTTTTATATAAATTCTACTCGTAATAATCTACCCTCAAAAAATAAAATAAATCCACTATTCATAATGATTTATTGTCCACATTACATTACGAATGTAAAAAAATCATACAGCACCACTATTAAATATTTTGAATTTAATAACATATCATTCAAGATTATAAAAAAATAAATTAGTGTACTCTTTAGATTTTGAATGATAGGATTCTTTTCATATTGAGGGCAACTTAAATTGTATATTGGTGAAGAATTTATAATCTCCATCCATCACACAATAACATTGTGTAGAATTATTGCTTGGAAATAAACAAAATATTATATAATTATAGATTCTACACTCCTGCAATAGATTAAAAAATCAAAATAAATACTAAACTTACATGTTAAGAAAATAATTTATCATGGAGGCAATAAGACATGAAAAAGTAAACAATCTTAATAGAAAGCCATCTAGCTCAATTTGGGAATGACTCAATACATTATTTTCTAACATAAAATATAAGGCAAAACATTATGCAATTTAACATTTTTTGTGTTTGAATGTAATTTGTGGTCATAAAATCCCACTCAAGTGGCCACTCACTAGTTTTATAGTGGTATGAAGGGCCTCACACAATAATTTAAGAAGTAATTATTATTGAAATATGAATTAAAAAAAAAATATATTATTACAAATTTATCGTTAAAGATGTTTTGAGTCGAATTAACTATTATCATGACACAGTTTTTATAATTTCTTATATTCAAATATAGATTAACCATTGTAGGCTCAACCTTCTTATTAAATAAAGATTCCAACATATATAATATTGTAGATACTTAAAAACGGCCTTGAGGTGTTTATTAGAAGTTAAATTTCAAGTTTCTAAGATATTTGTGTGATTTTCAATTATTAGTTCAATTTAGGTGTTTTTGGTTCATTTTATTGAATTTTGATGTTTTTTTACACTTCCCTCAGCCCATCCATCTATCATCTTCTCTCTCCTCAGATATCCCATAATTCTAATCCATTTATTCAAAGTGTGTATAGGATTGTGGACAACATATCAATGCTTAGGTTTGCTAATTATTTTCAATTTTTGCATATGTTTATAAATGCCCCTTATTTTTTAATACTAATTGTTTATCAATGCCTATGTTTGCTAATTATTTATTATTTTCGCATATGATTATGGACAAAATATATGTTTTGTGTACAATTATTTATTATGATACGAGTAATGTCTGCTTCAAATATGTGTATATTATTTATGGTCTAAGGAAAGAAGTGATAACCTTTAATTTTGCTCCAATTATTGATGGTAGAAAATTGAACAGTTCATAATGTGCATCTCTTATTCATGGTCTTATTACTATTTTTTATGAGAATGTATAGAATGTTGTTGTTGAAATAAATTTAAAAAGAGCATGTGACCAAATGTCTGGTAAGTTTTTTATGAGATGAGACACCGATCACACTTCATACACATGAAGTGTCACTTATGCAGCAATTTGTCATTGTGAATATCAATTATGTTCAAGAAGTTGGAGATATGAAAGTAATGGCAAAGTGGGGTAAACCAAGTAGTGGTGGTGTTTCTTCCAATGTTTCTAGCCTATTTTACCACCTACAAAGTCACAACACACTGTTATTGAGCCTCTTTTGCTAATTGTTGAGTCAAAGTTGAATATAAATAAGGAAAAATATACACTAACATTGGAATTAGGAGCATGACATGTTGCCAATGATGGTCGATCAGATAATGTGATATGCCCAAGATATAACTCTATATAGAGTTTAGGGGGACTCGAGAGGGCTTATCTGTTAGTTTATGGCAACTATTTCTTTTTATTTTTGGTATTGACATAATATGTGCTTTGTGTATAATATTAGGGTATTTCATGGAGACTAGGAAGGAGCAAAAGAATGTATGTATAGGAAACAAATTGAGGTCTCTTTCTTGGTAGAGAGTATTTACCATGTCAAGTTTTAATTATTATTATAAATGAATGAATTTTTTTATGCTCTTCAAAATACTTCAAATTTGATGATGTTAATGTTTCAATGTATTTTTTCACTGCAAATATTTGTCACTTGATTTTAAAAGCCTACTAATATCATCAGAAAGTAAAATCTCTTCCAATATATATTTGAAACTTAATTTTTAGATGTTATAAATCTAAATGTTTGTCAATTATGAAAAAGGACAAGATGCATAAATGTCCACACACATTTATTACATTTTAATGAAATTCCTTCTATGTACATGCATATACACAACAAATTTTTAAACATATATAATTTTTTAGCCTTGAGGTTTGGAAAAATATAAAGTTTAGAAGATTTATGAAAATGAGGAATATGACCAACACTAAACATATTAATGGATAAGTGTGCCTCATCATTCATCACATGCTCCCCATTGGAATTTGGGCTTGCTGATTTAGGACTTCAACCAACTTTTTTATATTTGACCCTGAATGTGATATCTTAATGGCCTTCACGTGATATCATATATAGATTAAATATCTTGGTTGCCACAAAATAACTTTTATAATATAACAAGTAGCTTAATGGTATTGAATTATCCTTAATAATATATTGTATAAAAAATAAATTTTTGCCCCCAAAGCATCCCCATTGATTAAAAAAATTCCAATGGCCCCCAAAAAGCATCGCTAATGTGAGACTTACATGTTTACCATTCAAGTTTTGTAGTATATATTGATAGTCTCAACATGTGTAAAAACTAAATACAATTTTACAAGAAGATTTCTATCATATTTGAATATGGAAGAACTCTAAAATGATAAATATCACAACAGTTGTTGTGATGTAACAATCAAATTTTTCAAGATGATGTATGAAGTATTCAAGGATGAATGTAGATCCAAATGAAATTATAAAGGCTCCCTAATGGTCTTGACACACTTTTCTAGTCAATATCCTCATTTGAATACATATAAATGTACACATGAATATATAATCAAAATAAGTATACATGACTAAATGGTCTTGATTAACTTCATAAATATAAATGTACACATTAATACATGTAAGAATGAGTATTATATAGGAAAATCCACACATATACTTTGACCATATTCATCAATTATATGAAATATAGTATATGAGAATGCAATGTCCCATTTTACTTGTAAGTTACTTGTTTTGAATACACTATTGATGGATTTATAAACTAATAATAATTATTATTTTTTCGCTTGATCACTCATAGATGATATCCAATGAGTTAAAATTATATGAAATATAGTTTATGAGAATGCAATGTCTTATTTTACTTATAAGTTACTTTTTTTGAATGTAAAGTTGATGGGTTTCTAAATTAATAAGTCTAACTTTTTTTTGCTTGTTTGAGTTATAGATGACATCGAAGTGGAATATTTTTTTATCTCTTTCAATGTAAAATCTATTTGTTGAGGAATTATCTTCCAATGAATTGGAGTGGAGCAAGGTGAAGTACAATTTGGGCAATGACAAAGATATTGTCACTTGGATACAAAGAGATCACATAAAACACTTCCTAAATGGTAAATGTAATAGATTAGGGTATCCCACCAGTTTTCATATAGATGATAGTACATTAAATAATGTGCCATATTACTTCTATAAATTTAAGATTGATATATCTCTATAATATATATTGTGAGTATGGTGTTTTGTAATATATATTTTTTTAAACACAAATTGGATTTTTTTAATTGTAATTTATGTATGTTTTATATAACTATTGGTGTATGTATGACGTATATGATTATAAGGATAAATATTTTATGCATTATGACATTTATAAAGTTTAGAAGGTTGGTATTGGTAGCTGACATAGCCGTAAGAATACATCATGGATTCTAATGTGATTTTATATCTGTGTGCTGGTGAAGAAGTAAGAACAAAATTTGATTACATATAACAACATGGGCCATATGTATAAAAGTGGCATCATGGGGGGGAATGGTTTGCCATGGGAAAGAGATCAATAACTTTAAGGTTAGTCATTGTACTCTGCCTCCATACATTAGTGGTGCATTGAAGGATTGGGTGGAGAGATTATTGTTGTGGGGCCTAAACCTTGAACTTATCCATAAAAAACATAATCAAATGGTCCATGATAACTTGAATTTTTTGATGGTTAGAGTGATAGGGATGATTTCATGACAAAATATGATATCTAAAATATTGAGGGAAGGATGAAATAAACATAATAAAATTTTGAGCCTAATGATGTGGACAATGTTAGAACGTTTGTCACCAATTTTTTTGAATAAAGTATATGTGTATGAATAATTTGAAAAAATAGGATCAGAAGAACAACCATTTGTCTTAGGCCTCTAGCTTCCTCACCAATGTGAGTGGATGTCTAAGTATGCACATAATATTATACTTTCAATGGACTCCATGTATGGGAAAAATGCACATAAGGTACTTTTGGATCTCCAAATTTTAAAATTCACACTTTTTTATCGTATAAGACTTATGCTTGTCTTTTGTGATGCAGTTCATGTTTTACACACTAATTATATTTGATAGTATGCATAATGGGCTTCATGTTACATGGGTGTTGATGTTGGGGGATATTATTCTAGACCTAACATCATGGATGCGGGAGCTAGTGGTTAGTTGACATTTTCACATGTTGGTAAGAAAATCAAATGCTTTCATGGCAGATGATGCTCATGCTAAAAGTGTTGATATTAAGTAAGTAAAGCCTATGTATATTGTAAATATTTCTTATTGTCATTGAAAATAATGCTTTATTTGATAATTTTGTTACTTCTACATTTCTTTTATGAGTAAAAAAAAGTGTTTCAATTTAAATTATACTCTATAGTTGGCATGTGAGGAGAGCATGGATGGAAAAATTAATTGTAAAGGAGAAGGATGTTGAAATAAGGTAGATAATGTTTATAACACTATGTGAAATAATGCACAAGTATCCTACTAAGGCAATATTTTGTGATGAAAACTTGTTCATGGAACAATATGTGGCTCAAGAATCATTCATCAACTATTTTAAATATCAATGGTTCTATTGTATTAGCATGAGGGCAAGATTTTTTTGCATATAATGCCCGATGAAGGTCAGGAGACAAATGCTGGAATATAAATATATCACTCTCATTTGAAGTACATGTTTCAAAATGAAATAAGAGTTTTTTCCCATCAAAGCGTGGATTAGTTGGTGTTTTTTATATTTTTGTATTATTGGTAGAGATAAATGTGCAAGGATAATGTGTTTTATAATAAATTCAAGCTAGAGCAATTAGATAACAAGTCATGGATGAAATTACAATGCATCCTTGAAGGTGGCATGATGTTCAGTGAGATTAATGTTGATGTGACATGGGTGAGAAACCAAAGTAAGGAAGACACATTTTAAAAGGTTAGAATGGTAAGTTAGTCTTTTCTAGTGTGTGAATGCATGTGGTCAACCCAAGGCCATGCATACAAGAACATGTTGAAAGTCAGTGATTCAAGAAAAAAATAGGAAATGAATTTTCTTCAAGAAGCAATGTTCCATTATCTTCAACTAGTAATGTTGTTTCCCATGTAAGTATTATTTTTGTATCAATTTTTACATTTCCCTATTTTTTTGATTTCGTAAATGATTTTCATAGGGTTATTGACAAGCATCCATTTTTGGCTTGTTTAGGATGATGCCAATAATAGTTTTATTGCCCTTGACCATGATTATTCTGACGATGTTCATGTAAATGAAAATGTTTTCAGTGATGTGGATGAACCTAATGACCCCCAAATTCTTAAGATCCATGGATTTCTAGATAAAACACATCTCACACTTCTAGTTGACAAGAGAAGTCTTATTTTCCTTGAGAATATTATCATAGATGGTTGTAATAAGTTTTTAATGAGGTCAATATTCAATAATGGTAAGGTCAATCATCCCCATGTACAAGCTTTTGAACATGTAGAATATGGTTACAGGACCAGTCTATGACATTTAAGAGATTTTGTGGACAATATGGAAATTTATAGGCATGCACCACTAGAAAATGAACAAACCCAATCCCTTTACAAATGTAAAGGGTTATCAAAGCATGTTACTCTTTAGGAGGATTTAGATAGATCATCTGAAAAGGATGTGGATCAACATCAATTTCATGAAGAAGGATTTATAGATCTCGAACTAAATTTGTTTTGGTGTCAATAATTTGCTTGGATGTCCTATGTTTGTAATGAAATCTTATATGTGATGTTTTTGGGTGTCATATGCCTTCCACACAAAAATAATGTACCATTTATTATTGTGTGGCTTAATTTAATATAATGATAGTTCCATGTAGGATTATAGTAGTTCCTACAAAGCAATTTGGTCTAAAAGAGGTTTAAGTTTCCATCATCATTGACTAACTCATCATTGAATTTTCATACCATGTTTCAAAGGTCACATTTTGGCATAAGGTAGAAGGATGCTATCAAAGGTTGATGATCTATTTTTTCATATGCCATTTGCATTTACTATTACAGATCCACAACTTTTTTGACAAGCCTATTTTGTATATCAAGCAATAATTGTAGTTAAAATTGAATTTCATATTATAATGTCTATTTTTTATTCAATAAATACCCCTTGTAGAGTAACCTTTGTATTAGTATCATATAATTTTGGTGCCTTATTTATTACCTTATACTGAGAGCCAATCCATGGTGGTCCTAAATTTAAGCTTGCAACTCATAAAGGAAAACTATACCGTGTGTGTGTTAGTATTTCCTTTGTGTCTTAGTAATTCTTATGTGCATGACATGTGTAATGTTCTAACAGTCAAACTCGTATAATAAAAACCAACTTTTGTTTGAATACTCATACTTCATTTCAACTCTATACTTTGATAGTATTAGAATATCTACAATATCTATACATGTATATCTCATGAATGAATACGTCCAAGTTAAAAGGTTTTTATCCCATAAAACCTATTTTCATAAAAATATCTCATGGATTTGTGCATCAGTATGATTACATTCTATGTATTTTTTAATGTTCCCCTTCTATACTTTAATATAAAAGATGCATCTGCATTTATATAACCATGTTCAAATACTTGTGTGAGATATCTGGTGATAAAGTGGGAGGATAGTGTCAAAATATTTTAAATTCACTGTAAGTGTTTAAATTTGAGTTTGGTTGCAATTAATTTTGTGAGGATAGTCAATGTGAGGATTTAAGTAGATCTAAAAATATTTTGTGTCATGAGGATATATAATCATTCATGTGTTCCACTATTTATTTGTTTCTATGTTTAGTTACAAAAATGATTCCAACTACCTCATGAGATCATAATAGTTCGTTACATCACATTTATAAGATGCATTTTTTAAAAAAATCATCAAAATGCAAAATATTATGGAATAACCTACAATGTTTAGACTATGTATTGAGTTAATTTTCAGGAAATTCATTTTTTACATATTGTGAAATTATAGTATTCCATGAGATCATAGTAGTCCATGAGATGGCATTTTTATGAGTCATTTTGTCAAATAATTAGTAAAATACAAAATATTATGGAATAGCCTAAAATTCTTAGACTGTGTATTCAGTTTAATTTATAGAAAATTCACTTTTTTATATTGTTCAACCAGAGTATTCCATGGGATCACAAAACTTAGGGTGTAAAATAATAAAATCCTCTTTATGATAAATTAATCAAGGAATAAATTATATATATATGTGAAAGTTAATAACTGCAGTGAAATGAATCACAATAAAGGAACACACTAATTATGATAATTGTTATCATCATTGGAATTAGGAGGCATAAATGCGGTAGGAACTATTATTAGGAAAGTCATGCAATGCACTGCAAAGTTTGTCCATACTATGATCTCTTCCTCGTAGATTTTATTTTATATTATGTTCTAGTAATTATCTACAATCAAAATAAAAGCCATTATGACTTTTATAAGAAAAATAATTGTGACTTTAATAAGAAAAATATACATTTGATATCCTTTAATCGTAAAGATCCAAATGCCCTTAGAAAAACCCTGAAGAATCGATTGATAATAATCTCTCTGGAATATGATTATTGAATAACAATTTTAAATATGTAGGCTTATCCTCCTAACTAATATTGTAGGTTTCAAGAAAACCTATAATAAAATCACCTTAGAATATAAACAATTTCATCCATGTGGAATATAAACAAGGGAAAGTAAATATCATCATTTACTCATTTTATGCTTTTATGCATCTCTTGGCACATATGATTGGAGGTAGTTTTAGAAGCAAGAATCTTTCCTAAATGGATAGAACTACCTTAACTAGTTGTAAATAAACCCTATTTTTTTAAAAAAATAACATCCTTTAATTTTGAAGGACAAGACTTATAGATAAATTGTGGTAAAATATTTATGGTTTTTAGGAGATTGAAGTTTCTATGCTTTTAATCTATTTAAAAAAAATATGGTCAAAAAAGAAGGAATTGGATCCTATAAACAAATGTGCTCCTCAAAGTGATACTTCTTCATGGAATTCAGGAACATAAACCATGTGGAGGAGAATAAAAATATATGAACAAAAGCTTAAACTAGTGATAATATAAGACACAATAGTTCGGTATGGTCTGTAACAAAAAATATAACAAGACAACAAGTAGAGTATATAATTTTAGTCCACAAATAAGTGAACACAATAATGAGTCAAAAGGGATCTTCAATGGGTAGATATATGATATAAAAGAAGTGAAAATACAAAGAACAATACTTAAAGTCTTAAAATTTTATTTTGAAGTAGTAATAGATTGATTTAACCATTTAGAAGCAATTCTTTTTTTGAATTCTATAATAATTACATAAAGTTTTAAATTCCAAACAAGGTTTCAAATAAACTAATGGGAATTAAAAATATATATAAATACTTAAACTTAAAGACCGTTAATTGGGTAATTCAATATTAATATTTACCTTTAGGTATAAAATATATTCCATATCAGATCATAACATTTGAAAGTTAAAATCATGGAAAACAAATCCTTTAAAGTAAAAATAAAATTTTATATCACATCGAACCAAATGTTACCAACATATATCAAACATGCCACCTATAAAACCTTGTAAAAATATGAAATATGAATTGTAAATAACAATTTATTGTGCCCTAACTTCAAGTACTCAACAAGGAAGTGAGCCTATGGGCCACGAGCAATTATAACTTGCCCTAAAAGAACATAATCCTAAAAATTAATATGTTCTAACTTTCACATACAAAAAATACTTAATGTTAAGAAAATATGTATTATTAAAAATATAGTGGGAATTATGAATGAAATCTTGCATGTTCTTCCTTATCCTCTTTTGTATCTTTGTATTTATGTTCATCTTCATCTTATTGTGAAGAAACAATATAGATGAATACATATTAATGAAGAACAAGATTAAGATGTTGATGATTTAAGCATCATGAGTACAAGTGCCATTGATAATACATTTTTATACATCATTATAATTGCACATTTTGACGTTGAGTGATTTAAAGCATATCTAAAAGAAGAAAGTATATACACATTTAAAAAAAAATCCTTAACAAAACCAAAAAAATATTCAAATGTATGGTAAAAATAAGTTCAAGCCTCCACATCATGTATGTTGTGATAAATTTAAATTCATGCGTTACATTTTAAAAATATGCGATTATTCCATAAGCAAGCAATATTTTAAGTTTCACGTGAGGCATGGGGACTTACATTTTTTGTCCTCATCAACATTAGTTGATTTATCTTTCTTCTAAATTTTATTTTGGATTAGACACTAGTATCAACAAAATATACACTAATTATTTCTTATATGACCAATAAATTAAGAAAATGTGACTATGTATCAAATCCTTATTAACCTCCAGTGTAATAGACATTTTTTCTTCCATTATTTTTTATTAGACTCATGAAATGGGGACTTTTTGGCCTAAAAATGGACAAGGATCAAATTATCTGAATATTTACAACCTATTCCAAGTACTAAATAACATAGCTCAAAATCAAAAAAATAAATTGACATCCTTGTATTTGTCCCATGTCTCCTCTACTAACTTCTTTGTATATTCAAGGTTGTCACGCATTAAAATATTATCAAATAAGAATCTTAACTTGACATGTGGTTCAAGTAAAGAAACATCATTAAATGGAGCCAAATATTGTTAAATACAACCTAGTTACTAAGTTAAAAACTTAATAAATGAAACAAATATGAACCTACCATAACTCAATTCCAAGATGACTCAAATTGGGGTATATGTAGAACTCAAGATCGTACTTGAAATCTATTCACAATAATTTATTTGTAAATTACATAAAATATAATCTAAAGAAGAGGAAGGTGGGAAATCAAAATAATTTAAGTAATGCCCAAATTCATAATGATACAATTTGATTGAAAATAAATAGATACCAGAATTCTCAATCATTGGAGCCTTCCATTTGGCTTTGAAGTTTGGATTCATGATTTTTTTGTTCATCATTACATGCATTATCATAAGAAACCATGACTAATCATAGGTATAAGGATTGAAAACAATATGAATGAAGTAGGCTACTAACAATGCTATAATATCAATAGTTGATAGGGTTTCTTCCATCTACCTTGTGCTTATAGGCACCATTGTATTCTATATTTGGAATAGTTAGAGTTTTCCACTAGTTTTCTTACCCATTATTCCAATATTGTAGATGAAAACAATAAGAACAAAATTTTAGGGATTCACTTGTAAGAGGTTATAGTAATCATCAATACAAAAATGGCTATATTGAAGTCTTCTGTATTTTTGTGTTATGGAATGAAAAGAAGAGGTAAGATGATGTGAAAAATATTTTGAATGTAAATCAGGATATATAATAAACATTATTGAATACTTATCAAGACAAATATTAAATACATACGCATACCAGTGCAGTTGACAAATGCACTAAACTTTATATGTGTGCACATGCACATGTGTATGTATGTATATATGTGTGTGTGTGTAGAAAAGACTATAGACATAATTAAAAAAATTATTACCTTCTCATCTGTTAAGAGAAAATAATTATTTTTAATTAATTTAAAATCACATATAGTTAATAAAAAAGTTCAACCAATAGAATCTAAGATAAATACAATGAAAAAATAAATTATTTAAAAAAAAAAAATTATAGACCAAGCTTCAAAAATAACACACAATGTAATGTGATTGAATGATACAATAAATTTAATAATTTAGTGAAATTTATAGTACTTTCCTTTGACATAATAAACAAGGAGATATGCATATATCAAAGTAACCACAATAATAAAAATAAAATATAATTACATAAAGAATGATAGCTAAATTTGAATTCTCGTGTCCACTATAAATATTATAGACATTGAAAATCCTTCTTTCATGGCTTGAACCCTTATGAAAATAAATTAGTAAAACTCATGTCCATCGACTTCTAGAGTTAACACGATAATGAAATAAAGGTTGAACAAATTTTAGGGTTTTTATGACCATGGTCAATCTAATATATCTCTCTTTATTTGATGTAAGTTAATAACATTTTTGAATCAAACGAGAAAGCTACTAAATTTAAAAGAATAAGGGTAAGTGCAAAAAGTTGGGGGACAAAAAGTGGCCTACCCGTGGCAATGATTTTTATGAAATTTCATAAATTTGTACTTCTATAGATAATTTGAGATATCTACACTCCAAATTTGAAGATGGTGTAAAAATATGAAATGTAGCATTTCGAGTCTAGTTTCCAAAACACTAAATGTTTTTAAAAATGATTAAGTATAACTAGTCAAACATTTTAAATTTGAAGAACTCCTATTTTTTCCAAAAACATAGTAGATAAACGACTGTGATGCGTGCCATTTTTTTAGTAGAATTTAATATTATTTGAAACCCCTTGGGAAAAATTTAGATAAAATATTTTATCATGTCATATACATTTTTTTTGTATTTTTTCAATGATTTTTTCAAGTAAATAAATCCTAAAAACTAACAAAGAAATGAATAGCCATCTGTGCGACACGTCTAACTACCTATAAAAAATGATTTTTTTTTTTAATGTGTAGAATTAGGCCTACTTGGTCACCATATAATTTGTTTTTCACTTGGATCAACGAAAGACAAATTACATGAACATGTATAGGCACGTATGTTTGTAGCATGTAGTGGCCTAAAAAAGGCATAGTTAGAAATAAATATAATTTGAAACTTTAAATTAGTCCAAAAATTATAAAAATCATATTTTGAGAAAGAGGAGAGTGTGCTCGTCATGACGGTATCAAGTTTTTGAATTTTCATGTTAAAATTCTTAGTTTATTTAGTAATCAAAGTTGAAATTTGTTATTTATTTTCATACCTTTCAAAACTCGGGTGTACATTGACAGTCCAAGCCTTTGGATCTGGAATCCAAGTCATTCCTGAGCCAAAAAGCATAGGAATTGAATGCAAATTCAAATATTGTGATCATGTTAATAACGCAATCATTTTATTAACTATGTTATTAACATGATCATGGTATTTAATAATGTGATTACATTATCTATTATCAACACCCTAAAACCCAAATATGAGCCATTAGGTCTAGTAGTCTTAAGATCAAATATTGGCTGATTAAGATTCTTGTTTGGGACCAATGTTCTTATCAAGAATTAATAGCATTAAATAATAATTGGAGATGTTTTAACCTATGAATCAATTTATTGTTCCTTTGATCCCAATATGGTGTGCAATCCAACCAATAGATCCCAAATTGACATTAGACAAACATATTTCCTTGGATGGAGCTTGGTTAGCCCTAATTATGTATCAAACTAAACTAAATACTTGGTTTTTTTATAATATGGTGTGTAATTAGAGACTCAATTGACATCATATGGACATAATTCCTTTCTTAGGGCTCATTTAACCTCGATTGTGTATTAGATTGAACTAAATATTCAATTAGTTTAATATGGTGTGTTATCAAAGCCCTAATCAAGACATTATATTGAAGGAATTCCTTGCATGGGGACAAATTACTCTTAATTATAGATTATACTGAAGAAAATACTTGATTGGTTAAATATGATGTGCAATTAGGGAAAAATATTCACAATAGACATTAGATGGACATAATTTGTTGCATGGGGTGAAAAATGCCTCGATTGATATTCTAGGTGGAAGAAATTAATTCCATAGGACTTGGTTGTCCTCAATTGTGTATAGTATTGAAGAAAATATCAATTGAATTAACATGGTGTAATTAGAGCCACAAATGACATTAGATGGATGTAATTCCTTGCTTGGGGATTGAGTGGCCCCAATTTCATATCATATTGAACCTAAATACTCAATTAGTTTAAAATGGTATGCAACGGTGCTAATGGAACACAACTGAAACATTATATGGACAAAATTACTTTCATGGGGCTCAGTTGGCCCTAATTATATATAAGATAAAACCAAATACATGAAATTAGCTAGATATAGTTTAAAATCAGGGCTAACAAAGTTGTAATTAATATTAGATGTATGAACAATTACTTGCATCAGCTTTGGTTGGCCATAATTATATATTTAACTAAACTAAATACTTGGTTCATTCAATATGTTAAGTATTTGGGACCAACAAAGCCCCTTGTTGATATTGGAAGGATGAAATTTCTTACACAAGGATTGTTTGGACTAAATAAATCACATATATCATATTGAACCAAATATTCTTTCATTTAAATTTGGTACACAATCAAAATCCCAATTATTATTAGATGGATGTAATTATTTGTAGAGGGATAAATTGGTCTTTATTTCATATCAGATTCAATCAAACACTCAATTATTTGAATAAGGTGTGTAATTAGGGCCCTGATTAAAATTATGTTGACACAATTCCTTGGGCAAGCCTCAATTAGTCCCAATTCTGTATCATCTAGAATTGAATAATTGATTGGTTCAATATGGTCTACAATCAGAGCCAAGTAAGCCCCAATTTCCATATATATGAATGTAATTTCTTGCACATAGCTCTTTTGGACTGAATTTCAAATCAAATTGAAAAAATACTTATTTTTTTAATATGGTGAGCACTTGAATCCCCAATTGATATCATATGGATGAAATTCCTTACATTGAGGCTCAGTAGGCCCATAGGATCAATTTATCCCTAATTAACATCCTTTATAGACAGTAAGAATTAGGTTTAGAAGGATGAACTTAGTTAAAATTACATCAGTCATTACCATAATTGACATCATAAGCTTAATATGTGATGATGTGGGTATAATTGATCCCAAATTCACATTCTTTACTCATATATCTACGTTCAAGGAGCTCAAATTTTCCCTAGTCACCATCACAATTGTACCTTATATACCTTAAAACCTATACCCTAATCCCTAAAATCTAAACCATAAATATAAACTCTTTAAACCTTGAACCAATCATTTTAGCCTAAATTAGCATCATTTAAACTAAGAATTATGTTCATAGGGCTAAGTTGGGCCTAAATCACATGATTTATTGCCCCATTTGACTAATTCACTCAATTTGCATGATGACATCCATGGTATAATCACAACCCAAAAACACATTTTATTAACACAAATGGGTCCAAGTGATTCAAATTATCCTCAATTATCTTTGTGATTGACCCTGTATACCCTAAACCATGTATATACATTAAAACCTAGAAGCCATAAACCATAAACCCTAAAAACTATACCCTATCCTTTATATTAAGAATCAGGTTTGAACACATGGCATATCTAGTGATTAAACATTAATATATACATGTCCTTAAACCTAAACCCTATGCCCTAATCCTTAATCCCTAAAACATAAATTATAAGATCTCCCTATGCCCTAATGCCCACTACATGCCACAAACATACATGCCTTACGATATAACTGATTTTATCATGAGATGTCATATAATGCACTTTTTAAACCTATGGATAAAGCCTTTAGAGTACCAATATAGATGTGCATCTAAAATAAATTGGGGTTATTTCTAGCCCCATCAACCTAATTAACCAAAAAGGAGGAGCTAGTTGATTATTTTAATCAAGGAGGCATTTGAGGCCAATTTGAACCCCTTCAATAGCAAGATATGATTTGGGGCAAAATCAAAAGATCAATCTTCTATCATGAATTGCTCCAGTTAGTTAATTTGTGTAATTCCCTGCATGATCTGGGCAAAATTGAAACCCTAAACCAAATTTATGGCTCAATCGATTATATAACATGTACATGTCATAATTGACCCTACTTTGATAAAAAAAAATGCAAACATGAAGGTAATCAAGTCATAAATAGGTGTCACAAGAAACTCAAATTTTATTCAATTACCTTAGTGATTGGACCCTATATTTGATATCTTAAACCCTAAGTTACCCAATATCATTTAACTTTAACCCTAGAAACCCTGTACCATTTACATTAAACCCTAATCCATAAGCCCTAAACCCCAAACCATTTAAATTATAAACCCTAAACCAATAAATTTAGCCCTAATTAACATCTTATATATATATAGTAAGAATTAGGTTCATAGGGATGAACTTGGTAAAAATTACATCACTCATTACCACAATTGACTTTGTAGGCTCAATCTATGATGATGTGGGGGATAATTGATCTCAAATTCATATTCTTTACTCATAGATATAGGTTCAAGGCTCCCAAATTTGCCCCAATTACTTACACGATTGTATAAATATACCCTAAAACTTATACCCTAAGCCCTAGTCCTTAAAGTTCCCAATCCATAAACTCTAAACCACAAATATAAACTCTTTAAACCTTAAATCAATCATTTTATCCCAAATTAACATCATTTTCAGACTAAAAATTAAGTTCACAACGCTGAGTTTGGCCTAAATCATATGACCAATTGCCCCATTTGACGAATTCACTCAATCTACATGATACCCTAAACATTATATCGTAAATTATAAACCATAAGCTTTCCCTATTTACCAATCGATTTAGTCCTAATTAACATCTTTTATAGTAAGAATTAGGTTCACATGGCATAGAGTGATTAGAAAAATTAATATAAAGGTCCTTAAACCTAAAACTCATGCACTAATCCCTAATCCCTAAAACATAAATTGTAAGCCTGATTCCCTAATGCCTACTACATGCCAAAAACATACATGCCTTACGATATAACTGATTTTATCATGAGATGTCATAAAATGCACTTTTAAGACCTATGGTTAAAGCCTTTGGAACTTACGAATCTAGCTGTTGACCTTATGTACCCTAAACCTAAGCCCTAAACACTATACACTAAATTGTAAACCAAAAACCTTCCCTATTTATCAATCAATTTAGTCCTAATTAACATCCTTTATAGTAAAAATTAGGTTTGCACATGGCATATAGTGATTAGAACTTATATACACCCTTAAACCCAAACCCTACATGCCCTAATCCTTAATCCCTAAACATAAATTGTAATCCCTAATCCCTAAAACACAACTTTTAATCACTCATTCCTAATCCCTAGTCCTTAAGCCATAAACCATATGCATTAATGCCTTAATCCATAATCCATAATCCCTTATCTATATTAAGTATAATGTGATCATGTTATTTAATAATGCGATCATGTTATTCTTAACATAGGTAATACTTTGTTATCATTACCAATTACCAACCCCAAATCTTATATTGACAATAACATGATTGTGTTATTACATAACGTGATTGCATTATTGTCTATATAAGATTTTCAAAGGGTTAGATGGGCCAGAACCTTATAGAACACATAACATGATCATGATATTATTATTTTAGATTAAGCTCACTTATTAATGACTATTTTAAACCCAAATCGAGACTTCTATCCCCACAAACATTCTTTGCATACTTCTACAAGATCTGTGTATCTATGTACTTGACCCCACCTTTGAAAATTTGTCAATTATCCCTTTTGATGGGTTCTAGATCACGTTCAAAGAGGAAGAGGAAGTTGTTGAAGAATAAAACACCAGAGGAATTATAATATTTGAGAGAGAAACACAAGCCATAAATGCAAAAAATTCATGGTAAATAAGATACAAACCCTAATCCTGATGAACCAAATGCCATAAATAATGAGGCAATTGATGGTAATGAATTAAACAATGATGAAATTGACTATAATCAATTGAATAATGTTGAAATTGACCATAATGAAATGAATAATAATGAAATTGACCATAATGAAATGAATACTAATGAAATTGAAAATAATGAATTAGTTAATGTTGGAAGTTCACATTCAAAGTTCCAAGTTTTTGATTTTGTTGATGATAAGTCTATGTATGATGATTCACCCCCCATGAATGAAAAAAAATTGATGGAAATAAATAATGATGAAATTAACCATAAAAAAATTCATGGAAACATATAATGAAGAAATTAATAATGAAGAAAATGTCATCCCATCTCTAAACAATGAAAGTAATAATGGTTTTGAAACACCCTCTTAACAAATTATTCCATTACCAATACCTCTAAGAATTGAGCATAGAAAATATGAGTAATTAATTGAAGTCGATGAAAACATTTTAAAACCAATGCATAACAAAATTTATGATTGCCATTCAAGAAGACTAGCTCAACAAATTTAGGATACTTTCTTTCATAATTTAGAATATGATAGTCAAAGATGTCAATTATTTGTTTCATTGATAAAATTGATTTAGATAAGACCTATAATGTACACATTAGGAATAAGAACATCTAACTAGGATGATGAAAATGATGAAATTTTTAAAAACCTACATGATGTATATCATATTATAGGCCCAACATCACACACCAAAGATTATAATATTATCCAATGTATACTTACAACTTGTATAGTAAGTGACAAAACAAGGAAAAATGAATGGTTTTAAAAACAAGTTGAACACTTAATATAAATAAAAAAATAATAATGAAATCAATTTAAAGACATGAAAGACTTAATTAACCTAATACCAATGAGATCTAGGCATTCTCTGGTAGACTTCCATGAAAGGACAAGGCTATAGTTGATACTCTCAAAGAGTTAATTTTTCAATTATGGAAAGACAATATAAGAGTTTCATCCAATGCAAGAAATGTTTTGAAAAGAATATTTGGTTCTCGTAACTATGAACCGCATTTAAAATATTTATTATAAATGACTCAAACTTAATTGTACTCTAAATTTTTGAAAAAACATCCACAAATTTATATTTTTCAAAGATATTTTGAGATGGCAAAACCTTTTTATTTTAAAATAAATAACACATGTACCACTTGTTGTTGTAGGCAACATGTTGAATTTTCAATGCACTATGATGTTTTTTTCCATATTCATTGTACTTTGCATACTAATATTTTGTAGGAGTGTGGCATTGAATTTCCACCAAAATCAGCTAGGGAATTTATTCCAACTATCTTCTACAAATGACCAGATGGGCAATTATTTTACAACAAATCATGTTTAAATGGAAATTGCAGCATTTGTGGTGGATTGCCAAATTTAAGAAAATGTATCCATGAGGAGATTATAAGTGCAATTAGATAGGAATTAGTTGGTTTAAGCAAATATTAATTAGTGACTTATCAAGTAAAAGATGGCAATGAATCTAAAATGTGTGAGCTTGTTACAAAAAAGATACCTACTTCCAAAAATTTTATCAAATTTAGGGAGAAGATTATTTATGAATATGCAAGGAACACACACAGGGTTAGATGGTTGGATGAACATTTAAAGATATGAAACGATACATTCTCACTTGGTTCCATTATTTTAGTAGTTGATTTTGCTAAAAATTACACATTCAAACCCCAAATGGAAGTTCAATCGTAGTATTACAACTCATCATAAGTTTTCATATTTGTACATTAAGCATTCATGTATGCACCTGATAGTATAGAGAAATAATAGAAATTATTAAGGGAGTACCATTTCTATATTAGCAATGAGAAATCACACTGTTTAGAGTATGTGCAAGGTTGTTTTTAGAAGTTTTATGAACAATTGAGTCAGAGGAACATTACTTTCAATCAACATTACATTTGGTTAGATAATTACACATCATAATTCAAAAATGTACAAATGTTTTATTGGTTAATTAATATGCATGTTTCCACTGGTGTATAACACATTTGGATTTTTACCAAGGCTGGCTATGGAAAAGGGGAGCATGACGGTGCTGGAGCATGTGTAAAAAGAGCTATTACAAGGGAGGAGTTAAAATTTGAAGAGGGTGTTCATTTGACAGATCCAAAAACTTTGGTTGAATGGTGTAATGAGAACATGTGTCATGGTGCTCAACCAAATTCTACTATTCATAGACATTTCTAGTTAATAAAGGAAGAACACTTGGCAAAGTATGATGATTGTATGTCTCTAACAGGTTCAAGTGACCTCCACTCATTTTCTAGCTAAAATGCAAGTTCTTAGATTGTTCATATGAGATACTTGGCATGTTTTTGTTCTATATGCATGGAATCTATTTGGAATGAGTGTGAGTCACAAGAGTGGGTGGATGATTAGAGTTCCAAACCTTTAATTCCAATCAACACATATCAAGTTCTAAGAACATTACAACTTATAAATATGACATCATCAGATAACTTTGACCATGTATCTGATCTAGTACAGGTAGGTAGAATATTTTTCATTATTTACAATTTATTTTCATTAAATATATCTTTATATTGTCGCTAAAAATGATTTTTTGTGATACAAGGCATGTTTTTGTAGTTATGTAGATGAAGATAATGAAGAAGGCATTGATTGCTACTTGTGTTGGTGTGTAGAGAAAAAAAAATTTGACTTCCCCAATTAAAGATGGAAAAAACATTGACTATCCCACTGGGTCAATGGTAGTCACTGGAACTTGGTTTTGATGATATCCTATAAAAAATTCAGATCAATAGTTGTTTGAAGAGTTTGAAATGCATAGGAAGATACTGCACTATTCAAATTTGATTCTTGCAACGAATATTCAATTATAAAAATATCATGGGAGGCTATTAAACATGAAACTATGGAAAGTTCAGTACTTAAATCATGAAGCTATTATTGATACTATCAAGGTTAGATTAGATCCTAGTGGTTTATTGGATTGAAATACATAGGTATGTTGACTTTTCAAATGTAAATGTAATCAATTTTACCAAATGTTTTTTATTTTCTAGGTAGTACATATATAAATTTCATTTTTAATTACTTACTAGAATTTTTTTTAGGTTAGTGGTGCCAGATAAACTTCCACCTTCATGTGGTTAGCACTGTCAGTAAAGAATTTTATATTCTTGAAACTAAGAGAAGCTTAGGTTTTATGGGTATTTGAACTTATGCTAAAAAAATGCATTTTTCTTGTGTTAGAAAGGGTGTTCTTGAGGATAGAATGGGTGGTCGGTTTGTTAATAGAGAATAAAGGGAGGATAAAAACCTATTAATAAATGTTATACACCCCCCCAAATTTGTTGGAGGTGTTAGTTTTCAATCAAGAAGCATCTGAATTAGAGTTCTGCAACCACAACTTGAACTTTGTCAACATTTATTGTCAGTGTTTTTGCTCTCTAGAATTGTAGTGAAAATGCACTTATGGGTGGATTATAACATCATGGTGGTGTGATAACATGTAATTTGCCTATTTATATGTGATCAAAGTGATATATTCATGGGTGGAGGTCCCGAAGGTAGAAATGCTAGTTAGAGCTCGAGAAGTTGATTGTTCACTGACAAAAACTTACATATTTGGACCCATCACTGCAACTTGTTTAAAAAAATAACATATAAGCTTCCACCTGAGTGATCCAGGCTTAAATTAGAGGTATTTAATAGGTACATGAAGTATCTGACAATTTGCATAAATGACTTATATTTTTAATTTTATGCATGTTTAAACTATTGCATTTTTGTTATATTGGGAAGGTTGTTTTTGAGGCCATAATGGGTGGTGGGTTTGTTGATTGGGATTGAAAGGAGGAAATAAAATAGTCCTATAAATTATCCACCCCCTTATTATGTGTTATTGGTGTTATTTTTCACTTAGGAAGCATCAAAATCAGAGTTTTACAACCACAACTTAAACTTTGATAACATTTGTTGTCAGTGTTTTCGCTCTCTAGAACAGTAGTGAAAATGCACTTCTAGGTGGATTAAAATGTCATGGTGGTGTGATAACATGTAATTTGTGTATTTGGATGTGATAAAATTTATATATTCACATGTGGAGGTCTCGAAGGTAGAAATGCCAGTTGGAGCTTGAGAAGTTGCTTGTTCATTGATAAAAACTTGCATTTTTGGACCCATCACTATAACTTGTCTAACAGATTGATCTCAAAGCTTCCATTTAAGTGAACTGAGGTGTACTTATAAATATTAAATATGCATGTGATGGATTTTATGGTTTTTATAAATGACTTACAATTTTTATTTTATGCATGTTTAAACTTAGGTTAAAAAATTGCATTTTACTTGTATTGGGAAGGGTGTTCTTGAGGTCAAAATGGGTGGTGGGTTTGTCGATCGGGCCTAAAAAGAGGCCAAAAACCTGGTAATAGACCTTATCTACCCTCAAAAATATGTTAGGGGTGTCATTTTTCAATCAAGAAGCATCAAAATTAGAGTTCCATAACCACAACTTGAACTTTGACAACATTTGTTATCAGTGTTTCCGCTTTCTGGAACGATAGTGAAAATGCACTTTCAAGTGGATTCAAAAATTGTGGTGGTGTGATAACATGTAATTTGACTATATGGACATGATAAAAGTGATATATTTGTAGGTGGAGGTCCTGGAGGTAGAAATTCTAGTTGGAGCTCGAGAAGTTGCTTGTTCACTGATAAAAACTTGCTTTTTTGGACCTATCACTGTAACTTATCTAACATATTGATCTCAATGCTTCCACATGATTTATATGGGGTAAAATTATAGGGATTAATAATTTATGGTATGGATTTTATGGTTTACATAAATGACTTACATTTTTTGTTTTATGCATGTTTGAACTTAGGCTAAAAAATTGTATTTTTCTTGTATTGGGAAGGGTGTTCTTGAGGTCAGAGTGGGTGGTGGGTTTGTCAATTGGGATTTATGGGAGGATAATAACCTGGTCCTAGATTTTATCCACCCCCATAGAGGTGTTGGTGGTGTCAGTTTTCACTCAGAAAATATTGGAACCAGAGTTCTACAACCACAACTTGAACTTTGATAACTTTGATAACTTTGACAACTTAAACTAGAGACCTAAAAACTTAAAGAATAATTTACCTATTGAAAATTTTGATAATTTTACAACTTTTAAAACTTTGAAAATTCTGATAATTTTGACAACTTTGACAAGTTTGACAACTTAGACAGCTTTGACAATTTTGATAACTTTGACAACTTTGACAATTTTGACAATTTTAACAACTTTGACCTATTGACCTATTGACTTATTGAAAAATTTGATAACTTTGACAAATTTGAGATATTGACCTATTAGGTGGTAATTGACCTATTGACCTATTAGGTGGTATTGAGTAATTGAACTATTGACCTATTAACCTATTGACAACTTTGACAATTTTGACATCTTTGACAATTTTGACAACTTTGACAATTTTGATGACTTTGAAAACTTTGACCTATTGATCTATTGACATATTGACCTATTAGGTGGTAATTGACATATTGAACTATTAGGTGGTATTGAGTAATTGACCTACTGACCTAGAAAGTGACTTGTTGTGGATTATCCATTCAATGTATGTGATTACATTAGTTTCATGTTATCTTTGAAGGTCTTTGAGGCCATGAATATGTTGTCATTTATGTAAGGTTGTAGGTGGATAAATGATTGTAGGTGGTAACCAAGAAGTGACTATAGGTCAAAATCAAGGAAGGGAGCTTGGAGTGATTCCACCAGGTTGGTAAGTTGTGAGTCATCATGCTATTAGTTTTGAACATGCTGAACCTATGCAAAACTATAGAGAAATGAGTAAGACATATACCCATATACCCTATTTTGCCCATGACAATCCAATATGAAAGTAAATGGTTATTTCTCATGAAGGGAGTATGACTTTGGTATAGATAATGATATATAGATTGATAATGATCATTGAGGTGGAAGGTTAATTATTGTTTATACAAAAGATAATGGTAAAGAATCAACATACAGTCTTCTAGAATAAAGAAACCTTGTCTATACCCTATTTTGGGTTAACAATCTTATTGCAATGGGAAGTAAGAGTTTTTTCTTAATATTGTCAAGTATTCCATTAATATATGAACTTGGAAGATGGTCCCATAAGAAAAGGATGTTTTGAAGCTCTTAGAATATGCATGAGATATTTTAAATTGAACTAATACTCCATGTTGTTGTCACATGCCTACAGGGTGCCTTGTTGTGCCCTATATACGGAATTGAATGTTGAAGTGTGTTTGAGTGATTGTAATAGGTTAAGTCAGGTATGATTTGATTATGTAATAACATTTATGACAAAATACTGACTCCTTGAGACCTATATCAAGTTTTGGTACTTGAAACCTAAGAGGATTGCCTAGTGAGAAGATAATGAAAGAGTGAGAGGACGTTTGTGAATTGAATGTATGAAATGAGTTAGAGAATGAATGTGAGAGGTTTGTAAGAGGTCTAATGACACTAATAAGTGTCTCTAAAGTGTACAAGAAGCATGCACAAAGAGAAGAGGGCCATTAATCCTAAGTGATAATTGTGTCATTAGTCATTTCCACTACACATAATGAAATAAAAATAATAATTTAAAAAAATATGGGAGATCTAAGATTTATAGCATTGAAAAGAATACTTTTTTAATTCTCATTTGTGTGTACAACATTAAATATGAGATCTGATAGATAATAATTTGGGAGATCAAAATAACACTTTATAATAACACACAATGAAATAAAAACTGAATATAAATTAGATAGATTTCCATGATAGGCATGCAATATAGGCACATGTGTCCAATGTCAATAATATATAGATTGCCATGATAGGCATACAAAAAATTACATATACCAACATAGTATCTAATGTTGGTTGAATGTCATATGTGCATATACAATGCCAAAAATATGTCAATTGCCATATAGGTATACAAAAAAGTACATTTCATGTGTAAGACATCTTATTCATCAAATAACATCCCTCTCTTTGCCTTCCTCAAAGAAGACTCTCCCTGAGATGCCCTATTAGTAGATGGAGACCCCTCTAATGCCTTGGATTACTCCAACGTCTAACTATGGGTACTACACTCATAGCTAGCTTGCAGTTGAGCGTATTCAAATATAAGAATTATTACAAAATTAACATAAAATACATTCAAACAATTGTTAAGAAATTAATTTTAAACTACAATAAAAATTCATTTAAACATGTGCACTTACTACAAGATTGCGATCCTACTCAATATATTTTTCATGCTTAAACAATTTAATGGTAGGCTTAGCTATCCAAATAGGTGTCTCAAATACAGGAAGAACAAGAGAAGTTACATAACCCAATCACCATCTAACTGGGACTATCAACTATCATAGAATAACCTTGTATACATAATATATTTACATAAGTTATATTTTTCCAAAGTACATGTACTAATATTATTAAAACAAGTCTATTTTTACAATTTAAAATTACAATAACTAATATATACCTCTGTCAGTGCATTTGCAGATGACATTGCAACAACAATGCCTATGTTTATCTCAGCTCATAGAGATGGATGAGTGTCTACTCCAGCCATCAACTATTCATGTAAACAAGGTCTCACTTAGTTTTATATAAAGTATCAAATCTTATATATGAAAACCAAAATGATCAATAGAAGCAATTGTATATAAAAGATATGTCTATATAAGTACATGAATGTAATGACACATTATAGGAAAGAAGAGGAAAAACATGCATGTGAAAATACTATTAGATTTGAATTGATAAGCCATCTATTGAAGTGTATGAGCAATAAACTTGTACCAAAACCAAAATTAGAGGATTAGTGAAAGGGAATATATAATACACTAGTTTATTTTTTTCATTGATAAATATAAATATACTTGGGTCAAGATATTAAATTTATACTATATTACATGTTTGACTATATTGGTTGTTGATTTTTTAGTTGTCTAAAAATAGGGGTTTAATTTAGGCAGGACCCTCATAACTACTTCCCTTTTTTATGGTCTTACAAGGTCATTTTGAATCTTATTATGACTTTTCAAGGAAGGAGAATAAAGACTAGGCATGCTTGACAATCATCTCCCCTTTTTGAGAAATCATTTGGGTAACCAGTGGGTGGGTTTTGATACTTATGCTAAATATTAGCCTAATCATAGGAATGTATGTGTTGGGCATGACATTGATTATTATAGTAGTTCCTCATTATTTGTTGGAGACGGTTATTCAATTGGATTGGTGTGGGATATTTATTGCACATGCCTACCATAATATATATATATATATATATATATATATATATATATATATATGCACGTACACATGTGGATCTTATACAAATTTTGGGTGCACAAATATAGATGGGAAAGAGGGGAAAGGGATTGTTTGTGTTTACCCATATCAAAGATGAGGAAGTATTTATGCTGCATGTGAAGTCATGTCAAGTTTGTGTCCGTATGGTTTTAGATGCAATATGGTCATAGGAATTTTAGTTTGCATTATTAGGAAAGTCTTTGGGAAAGAGGTATATGAACGAGACTCCCATTTAATAGGATATTATCACTTCCAAGCTAACTTCCACTAGGAAAATGGGTCTATATTCATAAGGAAACTTTAAATATTTTATGGAAAAATGTGATTCATGTTTTCTTCATAAATAATGTCCTATCCTTGGAAGCATGTAATATATTTCTTGTAAAATAGTGTATTGGCCTCGGGTAACAAAAAGAAAAAATGTACCATATGGGTAATGGGTAGAAGATATGAATACAACGTCTACATTGTTAATCAGTGACTAAATATAGTTGTAACACAACTATCCCACTCATTAATTTGATAGGATTGATTGTGGTTATTTTCATGAAAAAATGTTATTTTGTGAATGTGTGTAACTCTATATTATTATGTTATCATGTTTTATTTTCAATAATAAAATTTTTGTAACTAGGTTTTGAGTAACACATGAGGGTGCTACATGTTTGTATCAAATCATGGTTCAAATTTTTTGTCCTTTTTGACCAACCATGATTTTTATTATGCTATGTTAATAAACAATTTGGTTTTCTTATTAGATTGATTTATTGTCGTAAAATTAACATGACCATATTTTCTCTTTTAATTGTAGGTATAAAATATCAACCATGATCGAACTATATGAGGAAAAGAGAAATAACCTTATATTGAAGTTGTGCTACTTGGGGAATCTTTGATAGATAAATAATAGGTTGTAATTGTGATACCCATTGACTTGGACATACGTGTAATGCTAAGCAAACTCAATGATAGGATGCCTCTAGTGAAAAATTAAGGAATAGGATAAAATCATTCCATGAGTGTGATTATGAACATAATGTTCAACAAGAGAGAGATACCAATATATTACATGGAATATCATCCATTGGGGGAGCTCATGGCAATGGTGACACACATCAAAGCTTGGATGGAATTACTCACAAACTGAATAAAGTGAAAAGGGTCTTAAATTCAATGGATGAATATTTGTTAGGGAAGCTGACACTTGTCTAATAAGTATGAAATAGTCTTTTGGGATAAGATTTTTTTCAATAAATAGTATGGACATGCTATTTATTTTACAACATTTAGATGAAGCATCCTTGTGTTGGGACTATCAAGAAATAATTGTGAATTCAGATATGGCCACAGTCACTTGGGTGATGTTTAAGGAAATACAACACTACTTGTTGGATATCTACTTAAATGATAGAGTAAATGCATTCCATAACCTCTACAAAAATTTTGATACTGAAAAGGAATATAATGCATGTTTTTTAACCTTGATTTAGTATATGAGATACATACAAGATGAGCCAATGAAATACAGTCTATGTTTTAGGATAATTTTGGTTGTCATTGGGAATAAGGTACAAAATTTTGAACACAATACACTAGTGTAAGAGCATTGTAGGATGTTACTCCCAAGGAAGCATGGTCCAAAATAATACCATTCATGAATTTTATGTTTTTTATTGTGTTATTTTTGCATTAATTCTTGAGAAGAGAAGTAAATTACATATAAATAACAAAACATATATGTAAACAACTACAATCCTAACAATTGCAAAGATAAAAACATATATGTACACAATTCTTACCTTTGTATAGGTAAATGGTGTCATCCTAACAAAGGTTGATGCAATCATGGATGGCCCAATAGTTGGATCAGAATATGTAAATAATGGCCGTGACAAATCAAATATTGTAAATACTAGTTGTGATGATGAAGGAACCATCACCTCCTATGACATAAAAAATGACATATATATTATATTAAATTTCTATGTAAATTAATTGTTAGCTTAGAAATTAAATTTTCAAATATAACTTAAATTTAACATGACATTTATATAAAATATACTTGCATCTGTGTGGGGACTAATGTCTGCACAACAAATATGTGTGCCAAAAACTCATCACTCATAAGAATATGATCTAGGCCATCTGAACCATCGATGCCATCATCATCAGAAGGTCCTATACACATATCTCCACATGAATTTCAAGGGTAGGGTTAGGTTCAGGTAGCCTATGATGTATCTATAGCATCACTCTGTGAAAACCTACTTGTATGTTGAATGCGTGTATTACTGAGTGAACTAAGAGCATAGAGAGTGTCTATTTCCATGATCTGTTGAACCATAGAGGGGATCTTAGGCTCAAGAGGCTTTTGGATATAGATCTATGTAGGTTAATTAGACACATGATGTACACCTAGTCAATGTTGTGCAAAGCCTTTTACTCAACGTTGTAACTCACTAAAATCAATATTAATTAGGAATCTCATTGAGGACAAACTCATAGTAGAGTTTCTTCAAAAAATATAATGGGGCCTCATGGTTTTTACATGGTGGATAGTCAAATACCATCCACCATCGATCCCAAAAAATGGATGTGATTAAGCTATGTACACAATGATGGATAGGAAAATGTTTAGTAGTTACACGAAATGGGGCATTGGTGGATGTGTTAATGAATATGGCATAAATATCAGATTTTGAAATATCTTTGTTCTTGACTTAAAGGGCTAACAACTTGTCATCATAATATGCCCTACAAGTATCCCTATATGAGGTCTATCAATTAATTTAATTTTTTATAGAGTCAATTTGACCAAATAAGGTCTGTAGAGAATTAGCTAGCTGGGTGCAATGGGGGTTGGTCAAACTGGGATCCCTCATTCTATCAATTAAATCTTTAATTTCAAGTTTATTTCCCACAATGTTGGCAATCAAAACCTCTTGACTGCCAGGGGGTTTTGGGGAACCATAGGAGGGTTAGGTGGAGGGATAAGAGGAAAAACATGGTTTAATGGAGGGTTAGGAGGAGGAGCAACTAGAGGGTTCTATGGAGGGTTGGGAGGGTTAGCAAGATAGGCTATTAAAAAAATTAATTACAATTAAAAACTAGGGTTAAATAATGAAAATTATGGAAAATTAGGGTTAAATAGGGAAGATTTCAATCACTTACCTCTCCTACGTGGTGGCATCATCGATCAGTAGGTGCATGGGATGAATCTGGTATCTTTTTGGCTCTATCTGGAGTCTTCTACGAAAAATGTGATCATGGAAGGTATGGGAGATTGAGGGAACTCAAATGCAAAATGAGTATTTTTGCATTCGAGTTTCCCTTTTTATTTTTTTCAACATACAGGGAATGTGATCATTTTATTAATGCAACCACATTATTATAAATGGAAATAACATGATCACGTTAATAATGTGATCATATTATTATTTAATATAATGTGATTGTGTTATGGCTTGGCAATCCTGAGCTTGGATTCAAATAACACTATCGTATTAATTAAATAACATGATCATGTTACAGATAATGTTCATGGAATTATCCCCCCAACTCCATACACTTACCCATAAATATTTATTCAAATTAAATAATATTTATTGATAAATTAATTTATTAATGAAAATGTTTGGTTTATAAAAAAATCTATATTTTTTTCAAATATAAAAAACTTACATTAAAAATAGATGAGATTTAATTGAATCCCAAACCAATCTAATAAAATAAATATCCCTCAAACCTTAATATTAAATTAAAAGAATCCTATAACAACAAAAATGTAAAATATATTTTATTATTAAAAAAAAAAAACACCTGTAAATAATATTTCAACCAATGAAGAATGTTTTCAAGGAATCAAAATTAGATGTTTTGGCTCATTCATAAATTTAACATTTAATGCAATTGGTGAAAAAGGCCATTCATAAATTTAACTACAGGTATCCACTTTGCCTATCGACATTCATGCCCATCACTATCCCTATTTTTGGTAAGGGAAGTGTATATCTCTCTCTCCATGGATTTGAATGTAAATACTTGCAATGAAAGAGTACATTATTCTAATGTATATAACTCTCTCTGTGGATTTGATTATTTTGTTAGAATATTGGATTAGTTTTTAAAATTTATTGGAACATTCTCTTTGGACATTTAGTCATATATGGGTTCTTTGTTTTTCTATGTTGAAACCTTGCATTATTTGTAGCTTTAGGATTTAGAGGAATATTTTTCAAAAAAAATTTGATAGAGGTTGATGTTGTTGGATGGTGGAGCCTAATTTATTTTAATGCCCAGTTCCTGAAAGGGGGTTTGTGGGGGGTAACGCGCCCCACCCCCACTCCCCCCCTCCCCCCCCCCCACTAGGGTCTCCATGGGGGTCCAGGGGAGCAAAATTTTGTGAAAAATACATTATAAAATATTGTAATTTCATAGTTAATCTGGACCATTTACTATTAGGTTTTAGATCTAACGGTGTAAATTAAGTTAGTGAATTTTTGACCTAATTTGTAACCCTCCTTTGATATTAGGGCATTGTAATCGAGCATAAAAAGAGAGAAAGTGAAGAAGATATTGTAGTGGATGTATTGCAAGTTTTTTTTCTTCATTTATTGGATTGAATAATAAGGACTGGCAGTTTCTATGTGGATGTAGCCCATATTGGGTGAACCACGTTAAATCTGTGTCTCTATTCTATCATGTTTTTTTAATTTTAATTCTATCTTTATTTCATTATTATTGCTCTACATTCTATATTCCTAATAACTGGTATCAGAGCTAAAGGTTTATTTGGCAGATAAACTCATAAGAAAAGAGGTTTCTTGGTTCGAGTGGGAGCAATGGTAGAATAAGGCAAGTTTAAGGTTGAGAAGTTTAAAGGCCAAAACTACCAGCGATGGAAGATGCAAATGGAGGACTATCTATATCAGATGGATCTTTTCCTACCATTGGGTGGAATAGCAAAGAAGATGATGACTATGAAGGATGAAGACTGGGAGGTTCTTGATAGAAAGGCACTAAGAACAATACAAATGTGCCTAGAAGCATCAATGGCATTCAATATTTAAAAGAAAAGACAACATCAGATGTGATAAAGGCATTAGATAGAGTGTATGAAAAACCCTTAGACTCCAACAAGGTATTTATTATGAACCATTTATTTAATCTAAAAATGTCAAAAGGTGGGTCTGTTGCTAACCATTTAAATGAATTTAACATGGTAACAAATCAGTTAAGATCTGTAGGAGTAAATTTTGATGATGAGGTTAGGGCTCTTTTGATTCTATGCTCATTGCTAGAAAGCTGGAATGGCTTGGTCATGGCTATGAGCAATTCTGTCTCTAGCTCAAATGCTTTAAAGTTTGATGATGTTATTGGTGTTACCTTAGAGAGGAAATGTGATGGAAAAGCACATGTGAGACATTAGGTAATGTTTTGACTATAAAGAGCAAGGGAAGACAAAAGGATAGATGAAAGGTCCTAGGGAATTGTGGGAAGTTTAAGAAGGGCATATCTAAATTTAGAGGGACATTGGTGTTCTATATTTGTGGGAAGAAAGGATGCCTGAAGAAAGATTGGTGGTTTTGAAAAGGAAAACAAGGAGATGGACAACAAGATAAAAATTAGGAAGGAAATGTAGCAGGTGATGTGTTACAAGATGCTTTAATCCTTTCTTTAGATAATATTAATGATTCTTGGGTGTTAGATTCAGGGGCTTTATTTCATGCTGCACTTCATAAGAAATATTTTCAAGACTATGTTTAAGGTGATTTTGGGCAGGTTTATTTGGGTGATGGTGAACCCTATAAACTTGTAGGAAAGGGTAAGATACATATAAAATTATAGAATGGAAAAAAATGGTTACTAAAATATGTGAGGCATGTTCTTAAGTTGAGAAGAAATCTAATTTTAGTAAGGCAACTAGGAAGTGAGGGTTGCATAGTTACATTCACAGAAAATTCATGGAAGGTCACTAAAGAATCACTAGTAATAGAAAAAGGAGAGAAGGTAGGTACATTATATTTATCTCATGGTGATGTTGACTCTTCTTTTTCTCTAGCTTTTATAAAAGTGGATACAAAACTATGGCACCACATACTTGGGCACATGAGTGAGAAGGGGATGCAAGTTCTCCACTCAAAGAATTTGTTGCCATATTTGAAGAAGGTGGATTTGGATTTTTGTGAGCACTATCTGTATGGAAAATAGAAGAGAGTTAGATTTCTTAGAGTTGGGAGGAAAAAGAAGGATGAAAAGTTAGAGCTTGTGCATACAGATGTATAGGGATAAGCTCAGGTATCATCCCTTGATGGCTCTTATTATTATGTTACTTTTATCAATGATGCAACTAGAAAAACTTGGGTTTATTGCATATGAAATAAATATGATGTTTTTGATAATTTTAAGAAATGGAAAGCTTTGGTTGAGAATGAGACAGGAAATAAGTTGAAGTGTGTTAGATCAGACAATGGAGGTGAATACTGCAGTAAAGAGTTTGATAATTTTTGTTCATCCCATGGGATTCATAGAGATAATTTGGTTCTAAGAAAACCACAAAAACATGGTGTGTCCAAAAGGATGAACATGACAATCATGGAGTGTGCAAGGAGTAAGAGATTGCATACAGGGTTGCCCTTACAATTTTGGGTAGATGTTGTGGATACTACTATTTACTTAATAAATAGAGGGCCTCCAAGTCTTTTGGATGGTGGCATTCCAAAGGAAGAATGGATAGGTAAAAAGGTAGATATTCCTTTTTATATACTTTTAGTTGTGAAACATTTGTCCATATTGATAAAGAAAATAAAACCAAGCTTGAGAAAAAATCAAAGAAATGTACTTTTATTGGATATGGAGGTAATGATTTTGGTTACAGTTTATGGGATACTCAAAATCACAAAATAATTAAGAGTAGAGATGTGATCTTTAATGAAAAGGTCATGTATAGAGATTGGCTGCAAGAAAATAAACAAGAAAAGTCAAATACAGAATATGTAGTACTTGATGAAATTACTAGAAATGAAATTCCAATAGTGCTAGAAAATCAAAATGTGCAACAACTACAACAAGTTCCTCAAACTTTTAGAAGTGTAGTTAGAAGATCTACTAGAGTAAGTAGACTCCCTGAATGTTACTCTCCTTCACTTTATTATTTATTATTGACTGATGATGGTGAGCCAGAAAGCTATGAAGAAGCAATCCAAGTAGAAACCAAAAAGAAGTGGGAGCAAGGCATGAAAGAGGAGATGGACTCCTTGGTACACAACCAAACTTGGGATTTGGTTTAGTTGCCTGTAGGTAAAAGAGCATTGAAAAAAAAATGGGTTTATAGGTTTAAGGAATAAGATGGAGGAAAAAAGAGGTACAAGGCTAGACTTGTTTTAAATGGGTTTGCACAAAAGAAAGGTATTGATTTTGACAAAATTTTTTCTCCTGTTGTTAAAATGACTTCTATAAGAACTGTTTTAAGTTTGGTAGCAGTAGAATATTTGCACCTTGAATAGTTAGATGTGAAGACTACATTCCTTCATGGTGATTTAGAAGAGAAAATATATATGGAGCAACCACAAGGATATGAAGTCAAAGGTAAGGATAAAATGGTGTATAGGTTGAAGAAGAGTTTGTATGACCTAAAACAAGCTTCAAGACATTAGTATTTGAAATTTGACATGTTTATGATAGAAAAAGGTTATAATAGATGTCATTCTGACCACTATGTTTACTTTAAGAGATTAGATAATGGTAACTATATTATCTTGTTATTGTATGTAGATGACATGTTTGTTGGAGGGTCTAACATGCATGATATAAATGAGCTGAAAAGAAAACTATTAGATTCATTGTAATGAAGGATTTGGGTGCTGCAAAGCAAATCTTCTGTATGAGAATAACAAGAGACAAAAAAAATAGGAAATTGACATTGTCTCAAGAAGAATAAATTAAGAAGTGTTAGTCAGGTTGAATATGCAAGATGCAAAACCTATGAGTACACTTGTGGGAGGGCACTTCAAATTAAGCAAGGAATAGTGTCCTAAAACATAAGAAAAAATCAATTACATAACCAAAGTGACATATGTTTCAGCAGTTGGAAGTTTAATGTATGTTATGGTGTGCACTGGACCAGATATTGCTCATGTAGTAGGAGTTGTCAATAGGTTTATGAAAAATCTAGGAAAAATGCATTGGGATGCAGTCAAGTGGATTCTCAGGTACTTGAGAGGGACCACTGATAGAAATTTATGCTATGAAGGGTCAGATCTTACCTTATAAGGATATGTTGATGCAGACATCGCTGGAGATTTAGATGGAAGGAAGAGCACCACAAGTTATGTATTCATTGTTAGTGACACAACAGTTAGTTGGATTTCAAAAGTGTAGAAGATAGTTGCTTTATCAACTATAAAGGCAGAATATGTTACAGGTATAGAAGCTAGAAAGGAGATGATATGGATGCAATGGGTCATGGAAGAGTTGATGCATATGCAGAAAGATTATAGATTGTACAATGATAGCTAGATTGTGATTCATTTAGCAAAGAACTCAACATTCCACTCAAGAAACAAACATATACAACTCAAGTATCAGTTCATTCATTCAATTTTGGAGGATGGTCAACTAAAGTTGGAAAAGATCCATATAAGTCAGAAACTTGTAGATATACTAAAAAAGGTAGTCACTAAAGATAACCTGGAGAGTTGTTTAGCTTCAATAGGTCTTCAGGGATAACAAGGAAGATTAGAAACATGTTAGGGTCAAAGTTCAAAGAAAAGTCCAAGTAAGAGTTATAGCTATGGAGTTGCAAAAATCAGTCTCCAAGTGGGAGATTATTGGATGGTGGAGCCTGATCTTATTTTAATTCTTAGTTCTTGATAGGGGGGTGCGGGTAACAACCCCCACTAGGGTTGCCATGGGGGTCCAAGGGAGCAAAACTTTATGAAAAATGCATTATAAAATATTGTAATTTCATAGTTAATCTGGACCGTTTACTATTAGGTTTTAAATCTAATGGTAGAAATTAAGTTAGTGCATTTTTTCCCTAATTTTTAACCCTCCTTTAATATGAGTCATTGTAATATGGCAGAAAAAGATAGAGAGTGAAGAGGATATTGCAATGGATGTCTTGCAAGTTTTTTCCTTCATTTGTTGGACTGAATAATAAGGACTGATAGTTTCTGTGTGGATGTAGCCCATATTGGGTGAACCACATTAAATCTATTTCTCTATTCTATTGTGTGTTATAAATTTTAATTGTCTTTATTTCATTATTATTGCTCTACATTCTATATTCCTAATAGATGCATCAGGAAAAATTACAATAATTTTGGAAAAAACTATTCATGTTAGTAATAAAATGACAATTAAAGGGAATTTGTTTATAATCGAGAGTTTGTTCCCAAATAAATTGACCTTTTTGAAATGTGATATTTTTAAGGAGTAGTTGGCTAATGTGTATATAGACATAAATTCGAGAAAATATTGTGTATTTTTGGTCTTTGTTACTTCTATTTATGAAATCATGAGTAAATTTTATACTCTTAAATAGTATTCATTTTATAGTTTGAATAGTAATGCATATAACTTGATCAGAATAAGTACATAGTCCAAATTTTCCATGTTTAAATTAAATTCATATGTCCACTGTAAAAAATATAAGCCAACATTAGATCCCTTATAAAAATAAGGTAACTTGTTCTCAAGAAATTTATACTGATCTTTTAGGCTAATGAAATTAATGTAGAAAAAACATTTTAACTTGATGCTAAAAGTGAAATTAGCTTGAGGTTTTATTGTTTGTTGAATCCAGACAAAGAAATAACCACTTAATAAATTAATACTATGGAATTTATATATAATTGTGAGTGATTCGATAAGCCTTCCTTAATGAAATTATTGTTAATAAGTATGTGATAAATTGATTTCTCTTTAACTTTGGGAAGACATGAAATCCATGCTCTTTATTGAAGACATATTGTATCCATAAAAAAATGTGCATCCTTATCCTTGAAGTGTAAAAATTTAGAGAGCACCAATCTATAATTAATAGTTTGCGAGTAAGAAAGTGTTTTAGATGAAGTTTTTAATAATCCACCAGAAAACCTCTAAATCTTTCCACAATAAATAATTGAAAAAGGTATTTGCAACTTTTAAATGAAATAGTTCTAAAAAAGTATTATCAAGTTGTATACGAAACAATCAAAATTGGTGCTATAAGTGCAAGGATGAAAACACATCAACTTATAAAGCAAGTGCCAATATATAAAACAAACTTTCCAAAACTCAATTCTAATTCTATTATTATATCCAAGATAAACTAATACTAACACTACTTATTTTTCTCATTGAAACTTCAAAGAAAATACTACAATCACCTCCATATTTTGCTTGAGCTTCTTTGAAAAATTATTTTATATTCTAAATTTGTATTTTAATTTTTAAAATTAATGCATGTGTGTGTTTAAAATTTTTATCTAATTATATTAGTAAAATAATATGATACAAATATTAATTATCCAAAAAGAGTGAGTGGAAGTTGTCACGCGCCATAGTCATATCAGTTGAAATTGGAAAATATTACATCGTAAGCTTAATAAAATTAGAACCATTTTTCAATCGAAAAAAGTGATATAATAAAGGGCCAAAGTCATATTAAAATAATTGTAAGCCACAAAGAAACTAAGTAATGGAAGTAATACAAATAATGAAGGAGGTGGAGGATCATTTGGTTCATCTCCCTAACCTCTCTAGTGACTACCAGCCAGAGGGTCTATAAAATTAGGTATAGGATCTCAACCATGAGTTTCTTTTTTTTCTTTCTTTTTCAGTATCGTCAGGTTTATGAAGAAAAATAACAATTTCCAAGTGATAAAAAATTTATTATTGAGATTTAGATCACCTATAGTGGCAAAAACCACCACTACCACCAACCCCACCACTACCAAAAACACTGTAATTACCACTAGATTGAGACATCGATGTTGAGAATGGAAAACATCTCCAAGAGGAGCCACTACAGTGGGAACTAGTCCTCCCTCGTTGTCCATACCCATGGTTCCATAGAGGAAACTAATGGTGAGGTGAGTCCGGAGGGACACTTCTAATAACACATGGGGCACTACCCCAATGATCTAACAAAATCTAGATTTGGGTCACCTCTAGATGAACTTTCTTAGCTTGAACCTGATTATAAAATATAATATTAGATCTATAATATTAATATTGTTAAATTTGGAAAAAAAATCATAAATAATAGTATGATCAAAATTAGCTTCATTTCCCTTCTTCAATAAATGAAAGAGAATCTCTACATAAAATATATACCACATTTATGTGTATTTGTAAGAATTATGACCAAGTCCCTTACAAAAACCATCTTCCAAGTAAACATTTTTAGATGAAAGGATTAGAAGAGGGTATGCCTCCAATGTGAGGTTGATTGAGTAAGCTTTCAAAACCAAAAAATATGCTTTAAAATTTCTTGGTGATTGCAAACAAAACAAAAATGATGTACCATTCCAAGGTACACCAAACATGTATCGATTGGTCTAGTCATTGGTGAAGAATACACCACAAGTGTGTTTGTTTTAGTTCAATGATAGGTGCCCAAACATACTAAAATATTCTTATCCATACTTGATCTTTAGAATTAACTTTCTATTTAGCACTAAGAACATCAACTTGAATACATTGTGATAGATGATAAACTAGCCAAGTTTTATACTAGTAGAAGAAGGTCTCATTAGGCACTTCTAGTCAGTCCACCATTTGGAATTGTGATTGAACACTTATTTTATGGATATGGATATTAGGAATGGGATTCTAAAATTCTTAAATAGATTCCTAATCACTAGTCGCTAATTAGAATTGGTTCTTTAATATATTCGAAGGAGCCCAGTTTCTAGTTGTTTATAAAATAAGTTACAAATGACTTTGATACTTTTTCTAAAAAGCTGAAGACTTTTAATCCAAATCACAAGAGCAAAAAGAAACTCATGAAAAATAAGAATTAAATAATATAAAAAAGAATCATAATTAATATAAAACCCATATTTAAATTCATCTCCATCCCAAATTAATTATCTTTTGAAAAGCTACAAAACCTACAAATACTCTTAACAACAAAAGTTCCCACAATGATAACAGGGAATTCAATAATTCCTTATTAATGAAAACTCTTAAATCCTACCAAAATAAATAATTAAAAAAGTGAGATCAAGTGGTAGGGTCTGAATACTTTATCGATGCCAACCCAAATTCAATATCTCTTAGGTTTTAGGGGACCGATTACCTTTGCATTTATACGGTCGATTGAGTAGAGGATGCTCACCTTATGAATTGAATAAACTCCAAGTCACTGGACCATACCTTGATCTCCAAGAATTAAAAAAAATTAAATTGATTTATACACATTGAAAATTAAAATCAAAGTAGAATAAAATGACCAAAATTGGTGTTATACATGGAAGGAAAACATTCAAATACCTAGTCTTTTTGAATACCCAAGTTTTTATCCCATTCGCTTATAGAGTATAAGTGAGTCGAGCAAGCCCATTCCCTTATACGACTATCGTAAACTTTAAAAATCTAAGATATTTAGTCCTACATGCAACATATTGAGAGAAATATAAGATTTATAACCAAAAATACATGAAATGTAATGTAAAGGAAAGGTGTGTGAAGGATATTCAAGACCATGTGGTGGTTGACTAGGATGATATCAGAGGGTGAGACTATACATTTTGATGAGCATCATAGGTAAAGAATGTATTGCCAGAGATTATAGATCATTAGATTTTGACTCAGAGGCATTCTGTGAAGATATGACAAAGTGAAGGTATTTCAAGTGGCTTTGACCAGTCTTATGGAGGAAGAGAGTTAAGTTTGAATAAGAAATAAGAATTAAGGAGAAGTTATGTTTCAGGCTTCAGATTATAGTTCAATAGACTTTGACATATTGATATTTATGAACATGTGATAAAGAAAAGGTATTTCAAGTGGCTTTGGCCCATAGTCTTGTGGGAGAAAGAGAGTTAAATTTGAATAAGCGACAAAGATCAAGGAGAAGCTATGTTTTAGGATTTCTCCCATTACATGGATCCACAAAGTTAAGCTCAAAACCCCGATGATGAGCCATGTGGTAGTGAATGATGAAATGTTTTTTTTATAACTTATCCAAAGTAAAAGTATTGTGTGCGTGCGTGCATGGACTTGTGGTGTATATGAAGTAATGTTTTTTCGAGAATATTGTTTAATCTAAAACTTCATTTTATATGGTGTTTTATTTGGAAAGCTCATTCCAACTACTACTATAATGCCAATGAATTTGGAGAGAATGGTTATAGAATCATAAAACTATTCATGCCTAAGTTTTAATTTCAGTAGATGCTCTTCAATGGAAACGCCAATGTATGAGTACTTCGAATTGTTGAAATTAAACTAGTATTAACTCTGCCAATGGGTAGAAATATAACTCTGGAAAATCAAAAAATAAAGATGGACGAGAGATATAATTACAATTATAAAAGAATACATTGTTGCAAGATGAATCTTTGGTGAGCCTTCATAATGAAAATGTCTATGACACAATAAAAGTTAAACAAATTTTAAGGTTTCGTTGACTATAATCAATACAATATAATCAACAGACTTCTCAAATAAAAAGAAGAAAATTACAAAACTTAATTTTTTAAAATAAATATATATTACAATTAAATAATATTTATTAAAAAAATAATTTATTAATAAAATTATTTAATTTACAAAGAATTTATTAAAAACCAATTTTTATAGAATATAAGAATTTGATATAAAAAAAAGACTAAATTCGAATCCTAAATAAATTTAAAGAATAAATATCCTTGAAAAAGTAAAACATTTTTCACTATTATAAAAAACAAAAGAAAAATAGAAAACACGACTACTAAATAATATTTCAACCAAATTATGATGGGGATTTGAATTACATATTTTGACTCATTCAACCACTCAATTTCATTGTTTTCAAAATAAATTTAGAATTTTAGAAAATAATCTATCAAATTACAAAGGCCCCACATACTTACAATAAGAGAATATTTTTTTAAAAAGTAGATTAGATTATGGGAACTTTATTTGTATTTTTTAGATTACAGAGAGTACAAATAATAGTAGATTATTTTGTCAAAATATTGAATTAATTTTTAAAATTTATTAGAAATTTTCTTATGAACATTAGTTATATGTGGTTTTTTAAATTTTTTAATGTTGAAACCTTTTATCAGGGTTTAGAGGAATATTTAAAAAAAAATCTATAGGCTGATGTATTAGGGAAAATAGATATAAAATTTCAAAAAAATGTGTTGGTGATAGAATGATATTTAAAGAAAATTTGTTTATAATTAAGTGTTTGTTCCCAAAGAAATTGATTATATTGAAAAGGTGATATTTTTAGAAAGTAGTATGTTAGTGTATATATGAATATAAATTTGAATAAATATTACGTATTTTTTGGTCTTTGTTACTTTTTATATGGTGATAAAATTATGAGTGGATTGTTTGCTCTTTTCAAAATGTGTATAACTTGATCCACATAGGTACACATAATCCAATTTATTTATATTTGAGTTGAATCTATGTGTCTGTTGTCAAAGATATAAGCAAACGTTAGAACCCTTATAAAAATAGGGTTTATTCTTGAGAACGTTTTGTCGATTTTTTAAGCTAGTTAAATTAATATAGATGCATTTTAGCTCGATACTAAGGGTGGTTTTAGCTTGAGGCTTTATTGTTTGTCGAATCTAGACAAAGAGATAACCCCTTAATAAGTTAATATCATTAAATTTACATATAATTGTGTGGAAGAGTCGGTAAATAAATTTATCATTAAAAAGCAAGTAAGAAATTAATTTCTTTTCAACTTTGATAAGCCATAAACTTCATGTTCTTTGTTAAAAACATAACATATTACATCCATAAAAACTTGTGCACCTTTATTTTTGAAAGATTATATAGTGTGTTACGAATAAAAATGTATTTTAGACTGAGTCTCTAGTAATTCATCATGAAAAAAAACTCCTAAATCTTTCATAATAAATAATTGAAAAAAATAATTTGAAACTTTAAAAATAAATAATTCTAAAAATTAGAATCAATATAAAATAACTAAAATTGATATTACAAGTACAAAGATAAAACACATCGAACTTATAGAATAAGAACTAGCATATGAAAAAACCTTTCTAAAACCCAATTCTATTTCTATTATCACATTCAAAGTAAAACCATTCAACCTACTCCCATCACCAAAAGAAATATTAAAAACTAAATGCATAAACATAAATAAATATTGACATTTGAAGTAGTTTAATATAATACATATATGTATGACGAAGATTGAGTTTTTCGATTATAGATGTTAATCCGATTAATTATAACATTACTTCTTAAAATTAATATATATTCATTTATTAATATTTTTTTTTGGAAACATTATTTTTTTATATAATAAAAATAATAATTTTTAGTATAATATTATGAATGAAAAGTTTTGTATATTTAAATTTATGATCTTGTCTATTAAATTGATATTTAGTTTTTGATCGAACACAATTAAACTATTTCACCAATCTTTCCATATCCCATTTACAATATAAATATATTATTAAAATAAGAAATAGATAATAATTTGATTGTTATTGTTATTTATATATGTGATATGGTAAAATTTATATATTACCTATAAATTAATTATGATTCTCTATATATATTATTTATTTATATTATGATATGATAATTTATTTTTACTGGTAATTTTATTATTATGACTAGTTATAAATGTAGTGGTAAAATCTCTATACTGCCTATAAATTAATTATGATTGTTTATATATTATCTATTTATTGATTTTAATTTTGATGTGAAAATATTTTTTATGATAATTTATATTTGTAATGTCATTGTTATGATTATTTATAAATATAATGTGGTAAAATCTATATATTATTTATAAATTAATTATGATTATCTATGAATTATTTGTTTATTAAGAAGTGCCAAAATCTATATATTACATGTAGATTAGTTATGATTACATGTATATTATTTATTAATTTACCATGTGGTATATTTTTTATGATAATTTATTTCTACAATTTCATTGTTATAAGTGAAATCTATATATTACCTATAAATTAATTTTTACTATCTATATATTATTTATTTATTATGATATGCTAATATTTTTTTATGATAATTTTTTTTTATAATTTCATTATTTTGTTACGATTATTTATAAATATGATGTTAAATAAATATGATGTGGTAACATATATACTACTTATAAATTAATTATGATTATCTATATTTTAAATAAAAAAATCAGATTTATATATTTCATATAAATTAATTATGATTATTTTTACATTATTTATTTATTATGATGTGGTAATATTTTTTACAATAATTGATTTTTAAAATTTATTTGTTATGATTATTTATAAATATGATGCAATAAAATCTATATATTATTTATTTATGATATGATTATTTATAAATATGATGTTGTAAAATCTATATGTATAATCTATAAATTAGTTATGATAATCCTAAGATCTAAATTTGTGATAGGAGCCTATAAATTAGTTATGGCAACCGGTCAAGTCGAAATCAATTTCACATTAAAAACAATGAAAGAATTCATAAGTAATCTTTATAAAAAGTTTGTATTTTATCTGCGCAATATAGAATGACAGTTCAATTCACCCTTCTTTTTAACTCTTCTTTCTCTTTTATTTCCCTTGTTGTTTGTATGTTTTTTTAATTTGATTTGTATTTATATGTATTTTAATTTTTTTGATCATCATGTCAGTTGTCTTATTATTTTTATAATGTCAGCTCTAAAATAATTAAATGTTAATACACTCGTGCCATTGCTTTATTTTTCAGTGATTTTTTAGAAATATACTATGTAGTTTCTGGGAGCTTTGGATGTCTTCATCAATTAGGATATTATGATGGTCTGTGCTCCCGTCGTATCCACTTTTCTAACTGTTTGATGTCATTTTACATATCAATAGGGTCTTAATTTGAATTCAAGCATCTATAAATACATATATATCTTAGTACATTTAGGCATCTAAAAACTATTTGAGAAAATATTTATCATTTATTGTCACATTGATCTATTAAAAATTTACAAAAAATAGAGAAATCAAGAAAGTATTTTAGAGAGTATTCATTGTAGCATTAAAGTTCATGATAACAACATATTGTATTAAACTAGTTTATTTAGTTGAAGAATTATTATAATCGTCAATATTTTTTAATCCATTATACGTTATTGAGGGACAAAAAAATATTGAAGAATCTCAACTTTATTTGGTGTAATGTTGTCCCTAAAATACATCATTTTCCTTATCATTTTCAATTTTCCTTGTTTATTTAAGGTTTGAAAAAGAAGTACAATTTCTTAGTGATTGGTGCAAAATTTTATAAAATTGAATGAGATTTTTAGAACCCCACATTTAATGATTGTAATTATAAAAGATATTTAGACATGTCTAAAATTTTCTATAATCATATTCTTTATAGTTTTAATCATTAATGAAACTGAACGATTTAAATAAAATTCTCTATTTAACATTACTTTTTAAGTTTCTTGATTTCTTTCCATAAAATCTTACTTTATATTATCAAATTTTACAAATATCTCTAAATCTAAAAAAAAATAAAAATATTTCTTAAAATCTTATTTTTATCATTTATTTAATTTTATAATATTTACTAAATCTTTTATATATATATATATATATATATATATAAACAAACTTAGTAAAATATTATTAAACATTTATTCTACAATTTAATTGAAATTTATTTATTAATAGTATAAAATTTATAAAAGCATGTTCATCTTATGTACTTTTAATTAAAAATCAAAAGTCCATATTATATATTTATTTCTTAATTTATCTAAACAAGAGTCTTAATCCATATAAAATTAATTAAAAAAAATCTTTTTATAATATGAATACATGGATTACAATTACATAACCATCCATCTATTTTTATCTCCATCGCATTCTTGTTAGTTAGTGATATTTAATCTAAGTATTGATATATTTTTCTTTTAGCCACTTGATGATTAATGTATAAAGTAACATCTCTTTAATCTCCTTAGTATCATATTTAATTGAAGGATCATTTTTCATAGCTTTGCGACTTAGTTTATAATACATTTAATTATATATTCATCATGCATTTATAAGGGCACATTTTTTCTATTGGTTTCAATTTTAAAATTCATATATAAAAGGTTATAATCTAATATTATATGCATATTTTTATAAGAATAATTTATTTATGTCCTCTTAGTCTGACCTTGTTTAATTAGCTTTTAATCACCTCAACATGTCACAGGTCAAACCTAACAGTATTTTGGATCTCATTCTACAATGGAACCCCCCATGGACCATTCCTTCCCTAACCTTCCTTTGGTGCCTTACCCTTCCTCACTAGTTATGGTGCATTTGGAAAATCCATAATGATAGCCTATTCCTCAACAAAAGGCACCAGTTGACGAGTGTCTTCCCCCATCTCTACCAGTCCATTTTCAAAAATTGGAATGCCTTTCCTCCTAAAGATAAAGAGCCTGCCCCCCCTCAGCCTTGCTCATTCTCAAAAACTAGAATCTTCAACAAGTTATTTGCCCTTCCACCAAAGAATTAATCCGCAAGAAAACTAAATGGAAGGTTCCTCCAGAGGGGTGGGTGAAACTAAAATTTGATGGGGCCTCAAAGGGCAACCCAGGTCCTCCAGGGGGAGGAGCCATTATAAAAAATTCTAAAAGGGAGATGTTGGTTGCTTATGCAAGTCCCTGGGTAAGCAAACAAACCATCTTGCCAAGGCCAAGGCAACCCTTTGGGGTATTCAACTAGCATTAAGTATCAACTTGAATAGGATCATTATTGAGGGTGATTCACTGAACATCCTTAATGCGTTAGAAGGAAAAAATATACCCTCACACATAATCAAAGAGATCATTGATGATGTGACGCACATTTTAAAAAGCATACCTCACTTCTAACTCATACACACTTATAGGGAAAGAAATAGGGTGGCCAACCTCCTTGCCAACATTGGA